>VDFB02007866.1:0-59409 GCA_007258455.2 Sequoia sempervirens | reverse complement strand
CATTTTTTTGGCCTTTGAATACCCAAGTTACATTCTCGTAACTACTTGGGACTTGGTAATGGCCACTTATTCAATTCCTTAGTATTAACTATGAGAGTATTTGATCTCCCACTCTATGCACAATAATTATTACTGGCAACTTATTGTCATTGACTAGATTCACTTAGTCACAAACTAAAAGTGCTAATAGAATGTTCAACATATACGACAAATAAATATTAATCTTAAACTGGAGATTCCTTCCTCGTATTATAGTATCAGATGTTCAATGTTTATTTTTATTATAGAATCATTTCTCAGAATGTGAAGATTCACTAAGTAAATAACTCATATAGTTTGCTAATAAATTCTGACTCGAACACACAAGTTACTTTCACGTAACTACTTGGGTCTTGGATACAACCACTTATTTGAGTCTTACCAAATCCCTTAAGAGCAACTACTCTTGAGATATAAACTTTGAGCAAATCTCGACACATAACAATAGCATCTTGACCTTCTTGGTCATAATATAGTAAAAAGAATACATATACAAAATCCCCACAACAATGGTTAGATCTCCATTAAGAATATAACTTCCTTTCTAGGTTTTAGTCTTTCAAGTTAAACACTAGTCTTTTTTACTAAGGGTAAAACAATTGTAGACCAACTAGTCCAATCTTTTAATAGATTCACATATATAAGTGTTTACTCAATAAGATTGAAATATGACTGGTTTGATAAAATATCTTGGTCATTTAATTCCCTTGTTATGATTTTGTAACATCTAGGGTCTAGGCTACAACCTCTAATTCAAGTCTTAACATGAACCATAAGGTTTACCTTCTCACCTATTGTTTTTGGCAATTGTTGATGACATTATGCCGTCATCATGACATGCACATGGTCATATAGAAGATACTTACATCATGTCATACAAGTATGGTAATAATAATATTTAAACCAAATAGAGGACTACTTCCTCTTACTCAAGTTTTAAACTTCAAATACCAAGTTATAAGGTTGGCTTCACAAATTATCATAAGAAGTAATGGGACCGTATATGATATATAATATCATCATGATTTTGATTAACTAAGTATCATGCTCAACCCTGAATTTCCATTAAATAATCAACATAATACTCTTTTTAATCTTATTTGACTCTTTTAAGGAAATACATAATCAATCTTGCCATTTCACTAGCATTTGAACTATATTCTCCACTATTAATTCATATATAATTGACTATATAAAAGATTGCATAAAAGTATCTTTTCATTCTTATTTCTAGAAAGGATAATAATAAAATTCTATTATAAAGTCTCCTATTTTCAGACTGTACGTATTCTCATTACCTTAGACAATCATAATAAACTCTTTTTCTTTCTAGGAATTAACAAGTTAAATCAAAGAAAAACATGCCTGTGTATTTGTGCACTTTCAAATTTCTTCAAAAACACATTTTTGGCGCCAATTGACCTTAATGAGCTCCACAACTCTTTCAAAATTCAATATTTTGCCTAGGCCCAATCTTCTTCATGAAGAAAGATTATGGAAGACTCGTCCAAAACTCAAAACTCAGTAAGTAGCATTGACTCCCTAGAGGAATAACCAATCGTTGCTTTTAACTTCAAACTTTGAAAGGAGAAATTCATGCAAAAATAGGATAACCAGATCGCTCCTTCCTCCAAAACAATTCAAACCCAATGCCCGTATAAGCATAACCTCTAATACTCCCCATGTGTCAGGTGATGAATGGAAACAAAAGGAAAACTTGCAAGTATAAGTCGCGGCCCTCTACTTATTTCCTCCATTATTGTTAACTAGCTACATTAATAAGGTGCCTCACTTATTTCTCTTATTGTTACTCTTAAACTTCCAGCTATCACTCTTGCCCACCATGTGAAAACTATTCCTCTTATTACCATTGCTTGCCCAGTTATTTAGTGGGTAGATTAATATTCGTAATGCAACGATTTGACTCCCTTTGTACATTGGTTCACCTTGATATTTGAATGCATGCAAAATATTAGAGCTTTCAAAAACAGAGACGTGGTTTTTGATAGTACCCTAGCAAACATGCATGCAAAATATGAAGTATATACATGGCGAGAATCTTCTTGATAGATTTCCTCCCAGGGATGTCATCTCATAGAATGTTGTAATTTTTGTACATAATAGATCAAAAATGTATTAGAAGCTTTCAGATAAATGTAATTGACAATTTGCAATGAGCTAACAATTCCTATCTACTTAACTGATTTTTGAATTGGACTGTATGATATCATTGAATTCCTATCTAAATGACACCATAACTACCACTCACCCCCTTTTTATTGCTTAACCATTAATCAAGTTACATGGATTTAAAAGCAATTTCAACCCTAATGCATTCACGGCTCCAAATGGCTTTTAAGATTACTAACTGATTTCATAAGGAATGATGCCCAAGATAAAATGAATAGCATGTATCGACCCACGAAGGACGCACCACTCTTTTCACAATAAATGGCATTCATTAATAACATATGCCTTATGTTAATGTTTGACTTCTTCCCTCAACACCACGGTTTAAAAACTGCTTTTAAAGAATATTAAACAACTAATTAAAGTGCCTTATATAAAGGCCCGATCCCAAGCACCTTAGTGGCTCGACCCACTAACAATTCAATGTTTATAATAATGGTTGTTTAAAAGCCATTGAAGATACTCTTACCGCCACTTAAGTAGCTTAATTAAAACATTTAAAAGTTTAATCAAAGAGTTCTAGCGGAGAGGGGCTTATAGTGGAGCACGCTAACTTCGTGTTTCTCAAAATCCTACGTGGAAATTTCAAATCACTCTCAATTTTATACAATAGTTTATTTGGCAACTCATGTGCTTCTATATTTCGTTTTAGGGCCACATCAGCATGCTTTTTGTTGAGGTATCCAAAAAGGCCCTAAAAAAAGTGAGACCAATAGTGGTGCACTAAATCATGTTTTATTGGTGCGCTAATGTGGCATCACATGATTTGTCATTTTGCATACTTTATGGATAAAAAGTGATTTTCAATTGGCTATTAAAGTGCTCCACTATGGGGCCCATTGAGGACTACTTCTATTCCCATTATTGGACCCTGCTCCATTATGGGCCCCTCTCCCCTACTAATTGGATTTTAAATTGGAAATTTAAATATACATCTTAAACAATTTGAAAATGTGGGCTTGATAAATATTATCGCCACTTTCATGATCATGGAGATTATCTTATTTATATATTTCAAAATAACATATTTTAATATGGGTTGAAAATATCTTGAATGATATTCAAGGCTAATTAGTCGATATAATAAATGGATTCATAATATTTATAACCGACATAAAATCTCAACAACACTATATTGTCTCACCTTGACAATAAACTCGGTTTTCCATCAATTATTATCAACAAGCTTCTATCAACCTATACAATAACATTTTACTTTTCAACAATGACCAAAACCTGATTCAACTAGAACATATCAACAAAACTCAATTTTTAACACAAAATGCAACTAATGACCAAAAACTTACTTAGTTTCGAAGGTATCCAAAAACTTGACCTACATGGTGAAATTGAACTTAGATGGCATTACTAGTAAACCCTTAAACCATATCCTTCTCATGGGTGATACTCTCCCTCTCCCTCTAGAGGGTGTGAAGTCTTACCTACATTTTCACTTAGAAAAACAACCAAGTAGTTAGTCGTAACATTTACATCATATTCAAATCATTGCATATTTATCAATAATTCATTTAAATGCAAAAAGCATCATGTCGCATAAAATTCATCATATCATTTATCTTTCAAATTTTCATAATCACATAATTCAACATTGCATTTAACATAAAGTAAAAAGTAATTTGTAATTCAAAGGCGAGGTGTAACATTCTTGTTTCCAAAATTATAGTATGGATATGAATATATGACTATGGCATTTATTTAAGGAGATACATTTAGATTTGTTGTTATTTCTTATTGGACCTTCCTAAATGAGAAAAAGTATCAAGTTGAAATTGGAATCTATTTGTGTTTGTGTCTACAATATTTAGCATAATAGTGTTATATATTGATGATATGCTTGTAGCAGCATAGTTGAGATCAGTAGGTTGAAGGCTCAGTTGGCTAGGACATTTGATATGAAGGATCTAAGAGAAGAAAATAAAATTTTGGGAATGGAAATACATAGAGACAAAGAACGTGGTTTAAGCTTCGGTTATCACAACATAAATATGTGGAGAAGATCCTCATAAGATTTGATATGAAAAATGTGAAACCAATAAATATCCCTTTGGCTTTCCATTTTAATATTTCTTCAAGTTTATGTCTTATTAATAAAGAAGAAAAGGATTATATATCTTGTGCACTTTATGCTAATGTAGTAGGAAGTTTAATGTATGCAATGGTATGTACAAGACCAAATATTTCACATGCAGTTGGTGTTGTTAGTAGATACATGGAAAATCCAGGTAGAGAGAATTGAACAATAATAAAATGGGTGCTTCAATATCTTAGAGGCACAAGAGAATATTGTGTCACCTATAATGGTTGTAGTAATTCAATCTATAGTTACATGTTGATTCATATTTTGTAATTGATTTGGAAAAAAGGAGATCTAATTTGGGTTATGTCTTTACTCTTGCAGGAGGACCTATTTATTGGATGTCAAAGAATCAAGGAACAATTGATTTATCCACTATTGAGGTAGAGTATATGGCTGTCTCACATGCATGCAAAGAGGAAATTTGGTTAAAGGGTCTTTTGGGTGAGTTGAGAAAAGTGCAAGATAAGGTGATTGTATTTTGTGATAGTCAAAGTGTTATGCATTTGGCTAAAAATCCATCTTATCATAGGAGGACCAAGCATATTGTAATTAAATACCATTTTGTAAGATAGATTATTAATGGAGGTGGAGTAGCTCTTGAGAAAGTTCTTGTACACCAAAAAACTGTGCAAACATGTTTACAAAACCAATATTGTTAGAGAAGACAAGGTGGAGTTTGGATTGCAACAAAGGTGATGAATGGACATGGGAAATTATCACGTAAGTTGTTGGCAAGGTGGAGATTGTTGGATTACAATATATATATATATATATATATATGGAAAATCATTTGTTTGCAATAGCTGAAGTTGAATGGAGATTGTAATTATTTCTTCTAGGCAATAAGAATACCAATACTTTTCTTGTGGATGTTTCCTTGGTATATTGTCAAGGTTTTACCACGTAAATTTGTGTCTTGTTAAATGTTATTTTGTTATTCCTTTTAACATTCCCTATTATTTATTCACAACTAACTTGTGCTATAATATTATTTAATTTTGTGGTATTGAACGTTTGCACAACATATTATTCAACTTCCTATTAAATTGTTCACTTGCTTCTTGGTGAAATTCCAATTGAAAGATGCTTATGTATGTTAGCAGATCTAACACATTAGGAAGAGGGAGGCCCAAATTCTATGGAGTTTATGAAGTGTTTTGCAGCCCTGGATAATGAGGAAGAGTTTCTATAAGTTATTTAATTCATGTTGCAAAAAGATTTTCAACGTTTTTATTCTTTTATATCTATATTATTAGGTTTAAGTTTGTTGAGCCTAGCAACAAAGATGCTATCGACTATGAGTTTTATTGCCACTAACATGAATCTTATCATATATTATGACTTCTATAAGTTTTTTGACAAGATCCCAAGCAACAAATCTATCAATATAAATTTGTTTGGATTCTTTTGACATTACTCTTAGCAATTTTGGTAATTGCAGTGTGCATTCCAACTACTTGTAAACAAGGTAGGCATGGGAAACTAGTCATGATGAAGTGCACATGGTAATCATTTGTTCTTTTGTATTTCCACTCTCTTGGGTTTTTCCTATTTATAGTAAAAAAAAAAGATTAAAGCTTTGGGTTATTGGTTGGACTAAAACACTAATTTTTAGGGTATATGAGTAAATGAATAAGGATAACATTATT
This sequence comes from Sequoia sempervirens, assembly GCA_007258455.2. Classification (NCBI taxonomy): domain Eukaryota; kingdom Viridiplantae; phylum Streptophyta; class Pinopsida; order Cupressales; family Cupressaceae; genus Sequoia; species Sequoia sempervirens. Next base: position 53,433 of record VDFB02007866.1, on the reverse strand, counting down.
TTATATTATAGTCAACTAATTGGCCACAACAACATCCAAGCTCTAAATATGTGAGTGTATAACCAGTGGTTGGATGTGGGGAATTTGGTGGTTGCATAAGTCCCTCCTATTTTATGTAAACATGTTGTAGTGTTTTGGTGACTATGAAGTATGCAAAAAAACTTATGCTTCAAAGCCTAGGATTGAAGAAAGTTTGGGATTAATTAGGGTCCTCTCTTTGTTTGGATTGCACTAGTTGTTTAGCTTTGTGGGCTTGCTCCCTGTTTTATGTTTCTCATCTTTGTTTTAGACTAATTTTTACTCTAAGGGTGTGTCTTCTTACCATGGCCCATTTTAAATTTTGTAATAAAATATTAAGTGGGACCTTATTCATAAAAAAAAATTGTGACCTATCATAGAGTAGTGTATTTGGAGTGCATGATCGATGGTACCTAACACTCCCATAGTTTATAAAAGACCACATCACATTAGGTGGGCATTCCCAAACTAAGTCTGAAATCCAAATTTGCTAAGTAGAAAAATTACTAGAGGATGGAAGCATAGGACGTTGGAGAACATTTAGCGACCTCTCGTCACTAGGTATGAGGTTACAAAATTGTTTTAGTAACAAAACTACTTGTGCCAAAATGACTAAACCCAATATCGGTTTCCAAGTGGTAATGGTAATTGTCCCATATCATTTGTCATTGAGGTGGAAGTGACCTATAACAATGGCTACATACACAACAATGAGGATTTAATCCTCAAATTTGTTGTGTTGTAATTGGATGTGTATACCCCCTTGATCACATTTGTTTAGTGATTGTGATTGGATGTGTTTGTCCCCAATTATAATTATTGGTTGTTTGTTGAGTGATCGGATGTGTGTCACCAACCATTAAAGTTGGTAATTATGATTGGATGTGTGTTTCCATGTTCATAACATTGATGTTGGAAAGATGTGTTTGTCCTTATCCAAATTTGTTGTATGATATTGGATAGATGTGTTATTCTATGTCCTTGGTTCTATGGGTAGATGTTTTTGTCCCTATCCATGGATAAAAGTCTAGTAAGATCAATCCTACTAAAGAAGCATAGTGATACAAGTTCCACTATTGTTTATCATGAGTATATGTGTGTGTCAATACTCATTATATATTTTTTGATGAACTACTAAGTGTGGTCATCTAGTATTGCTAGTCCATCTATCCCCATTTGGAGAATGATGTAATATGGGGGGTGTTGGGTAAATAACATCATTCCCATATCTTTAGGTTTGTTAGTGTGTCTTTAGGATACATATAATAGTCATTTGTTAATTAGTTAGTTTGTTAGTACCTATGAGTATTTGTTATTATTTGTTAGGAATTATTGATCTCATGAATAGGAGTGGTTATAGGAACTCTCCTATATTATAGAAGATGAAACTCTTATAAATTTGTAATATCTTATTGAACGAAAAGGGAAGAATAGAAGCACATATTATTCATGTGTAATATTTTGTAGGCTTCTATAAACTCTACTTATTTTTCTTGCAAAGAGTCGGATATGAGTGCACTATGAGTGTTACACTTGTACTTCTAATATTCATGCTCAACAATGACATCTAGGTCATGGTTTCACTTTCAAAAAAAAAATTGTACGATGATAAATAGAGTACATAACATCCTAAACTTTTATCTATAATCACATAGTCTTTTTTATCTATAATCATATATGTAGGAAAAAATAATCACATGTCCTACAATCAAAATATATCATTTATGAATCAACCATAAAAATCACCCTTAACAACTTCACACACTTCATAAAACTTTTATTTTATTGAATATATAGATGAAAATATTTATATCTTCTAATTTATAGATAAATTCATTTAATTTACTTTTAATTACTTTAAAGTTATCACCATGCATACAAGTTTCTTATTTTAATCACCTTAATATGAGTTGTATTTAATTCTTTTAATTACTTAAAAGTTATAACCATGCATACAAGTTTCTTATTTCAATCACCAACTTAATATGAGTTGTTCTTGTCTCTTACGTGTTTTAATGAATGCCTTTTATTATATCTATATGCACATATCGTATGTGTATCTCACATAGGACTTACAAACAATTTTTTAATATATATTATGCTACTTATTGATTTGAATTTGTTTCGAGAATCATGTATTAGTTATTCACAAATATATTAAATTCCATCTTGATTAAATTCTCATTCTGAGTTGGACAATTATTTTAATATTGTATTTCAACTTTGTTTTCTAGTTTGCCTACATTTTGTAGACAATGAGTTGTGTCCATGAGAATGATTAGTCATGGTGATGAAACAAGACCAATGTTGTGGCCACGAGAATGGTTAGTCATAGTGATGACACCAAAACCAATATTATTGATGATTGTTGAGTTTTGTGGGTTATTGTATAGTGATGACAATAGTATCAATATCATGGATGATTGTTAAGTTTTTTATTCTATCAGGTAAAATTTTTAGGATGATTATTTATTTATTTATTTTTAAAAAATAAAATTATATATAAATTAAATATAAAATTTTATAAATTTTTTGATAATCTTGTAAAATTATCTTTCTAAAAAAGTATATTGTGTTTTATAATAAAAATAGTTAAATACACCCATCAAATTTAGGTCTTATGTTATTCTATTTATTATTTTTCATTTGTTTTTGGTGTCATCTATTGACAAGGCTGATTCCTTGCTTATGGTAATGAGTTTGTTGCTTTCATGATAGCTTTTGTTTGTTTTCTAAGCCCATTTTGTTAGGCTTCTTTATTTTTTATCTTTTAGGTTTTTTTCTTGACATATTTTTTAGTGGCTTGTGTGTAATGTAATTTTGTATTCTATTAATATGAAGATACATTTTTTTAGAGGTAAACAATACCAATTTTAGTATAATGAGGATTAGATTTTTATTTATTTTTAATGTGTTTGTTAATAACACTATTTGATGATTATGTCTTTAATTAGAACTTTATTAATGGTGGTTACGAAGATGTTTATCAAACTCTTATGATATTATTTGTATTTTTTTAGGAAAATATTCATTAGAGACAATGTGTAGAATCGCAATGCCTCCTTTAGTAAGAGAGGTCTCCCTTCTTCTAAATAAGTATCAAAATACATAATGATGGATCATACATAATTATAAACATATAATCGCTAAAGTGATATGGAATTTTATGTGAAAAGATTTTACCATAAAAATTATAACATTAAAAGACATCCTCAAATGTATAATGATGAAGTTACTTTTTTATGCCAACTTTTTGAAATTCAAGATTTTTTTTTTCTAAAATAATAGAAAGATATTGAACATGTATTGAGAAACAAATCATCATGCAAAAATAATGTAACAAATTTTCATAAATACAAATCATAAATGGCCAACTTGTATAGAATCCCTTTTGACATTCAACTTTCTCTTTATAATTTTTCAAAATATCTTTATAGAAGATGATTAAAAACTCTTTTTAAAAGTGGTAGATCATTTCAAAATGTTCAAAAATGAGTTCTTTTAACTTATTCTATTATAAGAAATATTTTTATTTAAGGATTTCGAAAATTTACTTAGTAAATTTATCTTATAGTGTGTCCTACATTCATAGAATCTTAAATAATATTCAAACTTTATTTTTTAATAAACTCAATATTTTATTTTTATAACCCCTCAGTCCTAATATACTAGTTCTATTAAAATATACTCTTTTATCAAATATTCTAAGTAACTATTTTTAATGTCATTTTTATATCTCTATTTACTAATACCCTTCATATGTTTGATCAAACATTTAATTTCTTTGGCTATCATGCTATTCTCTATAGGAGATTATGAAAATAAAATGAAAAATTAGAAATATTAGAATTGAATTAAAAAAATCGAAGATAACTAATTCATATGGATATAATGTCATTATTGACTTTTTCTACACTTTTGGATTGAAAATAATTAACACTTATTCATAGTGTAAATCACAAGAAAGTAGAAATATAATTATGATATTTATATCAAGATTCAACTGCATAGTTTTTTAGTCAAACTCATTGAACCATATTTCATGAGTAGTGATCCACATAAACCCATATCTCATGAAAATGAATGGTCTATTTAACACTCATTGCATCTAAGTGATACTCATAAGAGTGAAACATCAGAACTTCTCAAGAGGTCACTCATCTTAGCACTACTCTGATTCAAGCACATTTAACCATGGAGTTTCCCCTGAGATCAAGCCCACTTAATGTGGTAGGAAGCTAAGTGGGCTTGATCTTGTGGGAAACTCCATGGTTAAACGCACTTGAATTGGAGTAGTACTGGGATGGGTGAACTCCCTAAAAGTCCTAATGCTTCACCCCTATAATCGTCACCCAAATGCAATAAGTGCTAAGAAGACCATTCATTCTCATGCGAGATGTGTTGAACCTAATCATGAAATATAGATCAATTAATTTGACTCAAAAAACTATGAAATTAAATCTTGATATAAGTAGCTTAATTTAATATGCTACAAAAAAATACCTTATAAAAAATAATTGTACCCTTATCTCTAATTTATTTATAAATATTAATTTAATATGATGATATCCGTATTCACTGCAATCCTTTACAATCAACATTTTTATCAATAAATAAAATAAAATCTTTCGTCTAAAATATCTAGTACCTTCCACAACATATCAAAAGAAATATTTATTTTCCTTGTAAGCATTCTTTTCTTCAACAACAGCAGATTAAAAGCGTCTCATCTAATGACTCGCACAACTTCATTTTCGAATACAGATCGACAGAGAATGTCCGTTGCTCCCAGTCGTGCAGACCTGATAACAGGATCCAGCAATAATGGCAAGAACAGTTCATCTTAATAGGCTGAGTAGGTATTTGCTGTACCTAGAAATAGAGGCCCTCGATGACCAGAGGTTAAATATGGGAGTCTGCAATTTCTGCCTCTTTTTACTGCGATAGGGAATGTAAATGTGATAGGCAGGACAGTCTTGTAAAGCTACACGGGACCCACCGCTATTGCTTCTACGCTCCATGATGCTAATGATTGGGACTGGTTTATTAATCTTAGCACCTTCGACTGTCCTTTAAAAATTCATATTTTATTGGGTTATCATATTTGATCTTCAAAAATTCCTCATATTTTAAAGATTTGTTCTATTTTAATTTTTTTATTGAGAGGATTTTGTGAGTATTTGTTTTAGGGTATGTTTATGAGAAAATAATTTGTATATATTCATGCAAAGATTAATTAGGGTTATATACAACTGAGGTTTTGATATACACTCTTTGATGAATGTATCTTCTTCTATTTTGACTTGTAGGGCAACATAGCAGGTGTGTCAATTCAAGAATGTCATCTCGAATTGTTAACACATAGTGAGTTTTTCTTTTCAAGTCCTTCGTCAAACCCCATACTTTGAATCTCCAAAGATAAACAATACTCATTCTTGAGAGTTTACAAGTAGTTTGGTTTCTTTCTAATATAATTGCCTTAATAAGTAGGGGAAATTGGTTGTGGGTTGACTTATTCAAACCTTGTGACCTATTTGTAAGTAGGTTGTATAGTTAGGTGTTGACCAAGACAAGATAGTTTCTATTCTCTTTTCTTGCTCAAATACATAAAAGTAATATACTTTTTGTTATGACTTTTCAATTTTCCCTTGAATCTTTATAACCCTCTATATTCTCTTGTTTTGAAGTAGTCAACCATTTTGCTATTACACTATCACTTTGATGAGACTCTCAAATTTCCAAAAGAATCTCTTAACTACAAAGAAAAAAGTCTCTATGAACCATTAATTACATTGTCTTTAAATATTTGATCTAATTTTTTATCTAGTTATGATATTTTGTGTAAATAAAATTAATAAACATTTTTTAATTTTTTTTACTACCTCCCTTTATCTATATTCTCTAACATATAATTTACTATCACCATAATTATTACACCAAAAGACAAATTATAATAAATAACTCATTATAAACATATATTATAATATTTACCACCTAATAACATCTCTACATTTAAAAATACTTAATTGTAAAAATAAATATTGAAATAATAATATTAACAAATGAGACAACATAAAAAAAAAAAATGAGACAAATCTTATCTTCTTCACACCAGCGAAAAAAATATTGTTAATTTACATTATTGAAATAATAATATTAACAAATCAGAACAACATAACAAAAAATGAAACACATCTTTTATCTTCTTCACACTACCCCAAAAAACACCTATTTTTTTATGATGAAAAATGCCAAATTCCCTCATTGGATCAAGGGATACTAGGCCATGTGGGTGGGGCAAAACACCCCTTTCCTAATCTTTTATGAAAAGACAATACAACGAAGGTTCGGATTACGCATGGAAAAATAGGGCATCCTTATAGTGTTTCGAACACGTGACCTATGAGTTCTAACGTTTTTGAAATTTCAACCCCCATTGCAATCACTAACACATAAAAACTAACATAACATCTTTCCTTCACGTTATATATAAAGACTTACTAATCGAAGTCTGGAATTTGGTAGATTTTTGGAGTAATTTTCTAAAGAATAAAGTTAGTATAAATAGTTGGATTAGGTTTTATATATTATTATTTGAATAAAGTTGGTGTGAAGAAGATAAGATTTGTCTCATTTTTTTTGTTATGTTGTCTCATTTGTTAATATTATTATTTCAATATTTATTTTTACAAAAATCTATTTAAAATATGTTGAGATTCAAGATGTCTATTTCACTTATATATGACAAATTGATTGAAAGTAGCTATAATAATTTGTACTATTGAAAAAAAAATATTAACAAATCATAGAAAAATTGGTAACATCATAAAAAGTTGAGAACACATCTTGTCTTATTTACACTACCCTAAAGAAAACACCTCATGAGATGTATTATTGATCAAAATATAAGGAGGCCCACATAAGATGACCATGTTCCCTCATATTCCTCTTGGCCATGTGGGTGGGACAAAACACTTCTTTTCCTAATCTTTATGAAAAGACAATACAATAAAGGTTCAAGGTAAGCATTAAAAAATAGGGCATCATTAAAATGTTTAGAAAACATAACCTATGGGTTATGGCATTTTCTTAATTTCACCTCTCATTAAAATGGATCTAATATATTTCCTTCACATTACATATAATCAAATGTGTCAAATTGATTAAAAATAGGCACCTTAAAAATGTTATTTCTAAATTTATTTTAGATAGATTTTTGTAATGATAGATAAGCTAGTATATTATTAATATAAATATATACTATTCATCATAAAAATTAAAAGAATAAAAATTTAGAAAAAGGGCGTGAAATTTGTGTAGTAAGAAAACATGAATTAAAAAGAAAAAAAGCCTCATAAGCAATATTAGAAAACAATGAGAGATGATTTGTTTTAGCTTGTCCCTTAATATGAAACAAATTCCTAAGGCTTATTTTAAGACCTAGAAATTCAAAACAAACATTGATGTACATGAATTATTAAATAGGCATAGCAAAAGTAGTTAAAATTAAATTTGGACCAAAGTCAATTTGAATATGCTAATATATACTTAGAGGTGTTTTACAATAGGATGAACTCTATGTTGTGATTGTGTCATCAAATGGTTGTCCGTTTCCATGAGATCCACAAACTTCATGAACGTCATGGGGATAATGTCAACCCATTATTGAAATGTGCAACCAAAAATCATCTATATTTCCATCCATGTTATCTCTGATGCCTATTAATTTTTAGGTTTTTATGTTCACAAGCTCTCACTTCCCACCCCATTGTGACAATAGAATGTCTCTCAACATAACAAGTTATGACAATGTATAAATGTACCTAAACAACTATAAATTTGGCTTGATTATATGTATAGAATATTTTTGGCCACCTTATAATTTTCAACTTTGTTCAATACAAAAAAATCTTCTTAATTGAATAAAAATAGGACAAGTTGTGTTGTTATGAGCACCTCCACCTTGCTCCATAAACTTGACTATATATGAAATCTAGTGTTTGATAGGTAGATACTTGTTATCCTCACTTATACCTTTCGTTATTTTTATCTATGTGGTTTTATAATAGAGAATTTTTTATTGTTTATCTATATATGAAATTGAAATGTGGGGAAAGTGATCCCCAAAGTTTTATGTGTTGATTATAAAACCTTGGAATCTCAATAGGTGCCTTTCCCTATGAATTTCATTAGGAAAGAGATCACAAGGTGTAAATATTGACTTTCAACCTCAATAGTGATTCAATCAAACTTGGATCTTAGTCCTTAGGACAATAGGAAAGATCTGAAACTAAACTGAAATGATTTAAAGCACTCAAACTAAGTGAATGACAAGACCTAATAACTAAAATGTAGATTCTCGAATATGCCAAAACAAAAATAACAATTTATAGGCATATCTAAGAAGGGTCTAATGGCATGCACATGTAACCAAAAGCTATTTTTGAGAGCTACTAAGAGACTGGTTTTCCCTTGGGCAAATGGGTCCTTGTCAAGGCTTCCAAAATAATTTTTGATAGTCCTCAGATGTTGGATCTTAGCTTCTATTTAGCACAAGTCCCATTGTTGGAAAGTTGTAAATAAATTATGTAACTTAATTTTTGTTTCTTGACAACAATGATGGCAACTTGTGCAACAATGTAAAATTGCTCCTTCAAGATCTCTTCAATTTTTCATCAATTTCTAATTTGCACATACATAAAGAGGGAAAAAAATGTTTGTATGGGGGTTTTCCTTGGTCAAACCCCAAGCTTGGTAATTAAACCTTGATAGAAATATAATGACAAAGGAGAAAGAAATGATGAATGAATAATGCTTGCTACAACTCACTAGACCCTTCAATGGATTCCCTTAGAGGATTGAATTCAAACACGTCTCTCCAAGGAACTTGATCTTGCTTTTCTTGATTGATTTGGATACTTGAAATGCTTGGATGCTTTAGGATCAACAATTCATATTAGCCTTCACAAGATGACATGAACACACATAGACTTGAACATGATGTTAGGATATCAATTGCTGCAACAAATGACTAATAAATATGCTCTTGAATGCTCTTGACAATAATATTTGCTCATAGGATTGCTTCATAAAGTTTGTTCTTTCTAGTTATATTTAGGGGGTCTGCATGATTGCCAAATGGATTGTGAGGGGTCTTAAGGGGAACACTCCTTGGAAAAAATTGGTTTTCTTTTGTAGGTAATCTATAAATGTGGGTAATGCATGGGACATAGTGCATTGGAATGATAAGATTCTTTAGGCTTCATTCTTCAAGACCAAAGGTTTAACTCTCTTCAATAATATTTGGAAAGCTTGGTTGTTAGTTTCATCCAAATAATATTTTGGTTCAATCAATCTCCTAGCCATGACATCATTTTTTCCACCTTTTCTATTTGGTGGAATTAATTGATCCAACTTTAAATGAGAAACCATTAGGTTTCATTCTCATATTAAAAATTAAAATTCATGTTCAAAAAAATTATCCAAGCATTTCATGATATGTGGGATGTTACAAGTTTCAATTGGAAATCATGGTGACGGTCCTCAAGCTTTGCTTCAATATCTAATGCAAAGACAAATTTCCATTTCTCATTGAACTCCAAAAGCTTGTCCTTCCAAATCTTTCAATATTTTTCCACTTGCTATCATTCTAATTTCCTCAAGACTGGAGGTGTCCAAATGGATGCGACATATTATTGTTCCCCCTTAAAACTACAAGAAACTCTTCCTTCTTTACCTCTCCCTCCCCATATCAACACCATTTAGAATTGAGTTCAAGAAAACTAAGTGGAACAAACTCGACCTCCTTATTTGGCAGCCCAAAGTTGATTCATAATTCCAATTCACTATGTGCAAGCTTCTGCATGTCAAACTTCCTATTGGAAAGTACCTTAAATTCATTTATTTTCCCCCTATTTCCCTTTCTATATATGGAGGCTAAGTCCATGCTTCATTACTTTTAGGTCTTTCTCACATGCTTAAATTCTTTGGTTTTCCTCTATATCCTCCTACATGCCCTTTTTCACTTTTCTTGGTCATGGAAAACAACTCTCCTTAGATTTTCTACTTTGTAGAATATGGTTCTCACACTTGCCACCATTTATTATCAAACACATTTGGAAATATTGTTTCTTTGTTGTCTTCTTCTCCCAATCTTGTGTATCCTTTAGATGTTGAACATCAAATATTATGCTCTAATTTGTCATTCTAGATGACTACATATTGATCAAAGGGAAACTCAACATTAATAATGAGATTGCAAAGTAATTCAATATCTTGCAATCTCAACTAAAAGATTTAGAGGCTAAGCATATTATCCAAAGATCGGACTATCCAACTTCCCTTGGCTTACAAAATTTGATAAATTCTTCATGGTGTTCCTTAGTTATTGGGTGATTTTCTTTAGCATCTCTCTTTGGCTATACTGCTACTCCATGTTAGGGGGAGATATTTTAGGAGCTTGTCTTAAAGGTGGAATCCAAATGTTAGGGATTTGGACATTCTCATATTGGTGATCCTAGAAGCATGGATTGACATCTAAATATCCTCGAGGGTTCATCAATGTAGTTTCACTTCCTTTTTCCCTAAATATTTAATCATTTTATTTATCTCTTGGAATGCAAATTAACAAAGAAGAAAATTTTAAACATCTTGAAGAAATGTTCATGAAAATGTTGAATAAAAAATATTTCTCTAGTAAGGACATTCAACAATCAAAATCCACCATAGAAAAGGATTTGACAATGTAGAATTAGTATCCTTTATGTGAAATTAATGACTTCTACAATGATGAAGATGTGTGGTTTGATGATGATTATGAATCAAGATAATTGGTACTCTACTTCTTATATCCAAGACCATCACATCCTTGTAGAGCAAGAGCAAAGAATAAAGTTTAAGAAACCTGGAGATTGTACAAGCAAAGAAAATGATTTTTAAATCTATCATTGTGGGACATTTAATTCTTATACTTTACCAACTTTTATTGTGTGATCATGTATTCATGACCAACTTTTGTTGTGTAATTACTAATTAAGGTTTCATAGATACATGATTATTTGACACCAATATTTTTCATAATTATTTTGAAAAAAACCAAGTGACATGCAACAATTGATGATTTTTATTCAATTATTATTATAGTCCTGTTTACTTTGATCAATGATCATTCATTGCTTTTGTTTGGTTGGGCATTCTTACAATTCTAACATAGTGGTTGTTGTTGCTCTTACAACTATTGTAACTTGACGAGCTTGTTATCTTTTGATGTTTTCCATGGGATACAACCTTTTTTTTGGTCTATAACTATTGTTGTGGTTGTTATTTGTATTTTTATTCACCTTTATCCAATAAAAAAATTTGATAATATATTTTTTTGAGAAAGAACAAGGCATGATCTTAGGTGGAGTATTTAAAAACTTATATTCATTAATGATTAGTTAGATATTCACTGGCCTCACTTATCCTTTTAGTTTTTTATTTATGTGGTTTTTCTAGATAGAGATTTTTTTTTGGTATTTTTGTATATGTATTGATTATAAAAAAGAAACAAAATTTGAAGAGTTTTAGTGACAAAATTAAGGTTTTGTTGTTATCTTTTCAATATAAAATCACTTCAACACTTGTGTTTAGATAAGCCTTCTGATAATGTAAATTTATAGAATTTTTATTTAAAAGGTCAACTCAATCTAAAAATTTCTTCTTAAAAATATCAATAAGTATTTTCAATCTTTATTTGGACTTAAATAAGAAAATAAATTTGCTAATGTAAGAGATTTAATTTTTTTATTAAGCTACTAATCAAATTTCTATTTCACTTCAATTATACATAACACTAAATTAACTTATTTAAAATAATTAATTTCTTAACATTAAATGGTCCCAATAAAACTAAACAACCATTTAATAATGATTGAATTAACTAATTAATCAATTAATAATAGTTTTAATAATAAATTAAAAAATAAATTATTTAAAAGATAACATTTCATTACTACTTAAAAATATCCATTCAACAATTATTGTATGAGATGATTATGATGAGATTACTCATTTATTGTGCGTGACTTTTTTTAAAAACTTCCATAAGTGAGGAAGGACTAATCCCATCAAAAGGTTGTTTACAGTCATGGAATAACAAATTTTGTTTGCACCATGAAGTATCCCTTGAAGGATGTTTTAAACATGGCAATGCTTGCTTCTATGAAAATCAAGTTCTCTTATAGTCCTACATGCTTGTTTGTCATGATTGTTTATGACCCCCTTATTGTTAAGGATTTCTTCTAAGGTCTAAAAGTGGGAATAAAAGTGAGAGTTTATTCCCTTAAATGGGATAATCAACTCTATGAAACCATAAAAATTATAAATTCTTAGTATAATTGAATTAGGCAAGAACTTCAATGTAAACAAAATTTTTACATGTTTTGAATATATGATTAAATTATTTCAATTGAATAATATTTGGGGCTATACAAATTGCTATAAATTTTTAAGTATGGTAACAAAAAATTATTTGTGAAAGAATTATTGATTAATATTTAATAGAGAAGGGATTAACAAGTATGAAATTTAATTTTAATATTAAAATGCAAAAAAAAAACTGGTATATGATGTAAAATAAATTTAGTAGTATTTCCAATGTTAATAGGAATTTGAAAAACTTTCATGACATTTTTACATACAAATTATAGTTAATACATAATTTAATAACATTTTTTTAGTTGAACATTAATTATGGTGTGTTGAAATTAGTATTAGAAATAATTTGTTTTATTATGTTATTTTTTGATAGATTAATTATGGTTTTGGGGGACCACTCCCTCACACACACAAAGAGATTAGATTTTTTCATGACTATTATATCACCTAAAAATCAAACCAACATATCCTATCAAGGTTTGGTCATACCCTATCAACATAGCAAAATCATTTATAGAATGATGAAACCATGGCTAGAGACCACCACTATCAAAATTTGATCAAACCCACCTAGACATTGCTTAATTACCACCTTCCCAACTACTTTAATTGTATCCAAGTTATCTTCTTTAAACATCAATGTTATGTCAAATTCATAGTTTGTATTTCCTTTTTTTCCTCTCTATAGACATGTATTGAAAAATTTATAAAAGAATCAAGAATTGGCCTTGCTTCTTGGGGTACATTATTTAATTTTCAAATTGGGGGGCCCCTTTTCCAAATGGCATTGATAATGACCATATAGTCTCCTTCCACTTGTAGATTAGACATACAGTTTTTTTGCATGCTTTAAGCCCAAGGAGGAATGCTTGTGCTTCTTCTTCATTGTTGATGTCTTTCATTTTTTTAATAAAAAGAATCCAAATTACTATGATAGGTGAGGTAGATTATTTGTATTTATTTTTCAATCACACTCAACAATAGATCATTGAAATTAACATTGTAACATCAAAATAAAAACTGATAACTACCAACTACTACTTCTATCTTCCTTTAAAACCAAAATCATCTTAAAACCTCCAAAACAGCATCGTTCGATAGAATTACCAGTGAGCCATTTTTCTTCCAAGCTGGGTAAGTAGACCGACTCTGTTTTTACAGCTGAAATCGGATTCCCCGTGTGTTATGACAATCAACTACATATTCTTATCCAGCACAAGACGTCCATGTAACATTAATGACTTGACTGTACTGTTGCAACTTTTGTCTGGAGAAAAAAGTAAGCTCAGTGCAACCCCTTCTCACAGGCAACATAATTACGACATTGTCGTTACCTTATCTGTAAAATTTTGGCCATTAAGATGCCAGGTGGGCTTACAGCTACTGGGTTTGACATAAAGGGCATACAAACAAATTTGATCAGTTCACTGGTCATTTTCGCCACAGGAGGGATGGTCTGTGACGTGGGCTCGGCATTGACAGTCATTAAAGGTAGAAAGCAGGTGCAGCTCGCGTTGCTCCACGTGCCTTTCAAGCCTCCCTGTGGCAGACAGTCAAAATTTTGCATTAAAAGACCTTTTTAAACATGAAAGGATATACATTGCCACAATAAAGATCGACATTTTCAGCTGTTCAAACGCTTCTGGTCGTTTTTCACGGGTTTCACGGGCACTTTCCTTAGTTTCAAAGTTTTTTGTGAGATTTGTAAGGTAGAAGTTGGGAGTTGGACAGTGTTCCACGGGGATGCGTCCTCTTCAAAAAAAAAAACCTCACATTTTCTAGACGGGGACATCTCGGAGATTTGGGAACATCCCCCACTAACCCACCACTAGTGTCGCTATTTCTAAGACGCCGCTAGGACTTTAAGGACGTTGGGGTGTCCTCGCGACACCTAGGGGACTCCTAGTTGTCTCCAAGATGTATAATTCTTATACTTATGCATCTTTTTATAACTATTTTTTCAAGTACTATATGTATTTCAGCACCTTACCGCCCCCCCACTGCCATCCCCCTGCCGCCCCCAAACTTAGACCCCCTGTCCCTACATCCTCGAAACACGTCCCTTGTCGTCCCCCTTCCCCCGTCCCCAAAACCCCGTGGAACACTGGAGTTGGGTCTTTTAGGAATTTTCGCTTCGCTTGGTTTTGGTGTTCATGTTCATGTTCATGTCCATGTTTTGGTATTCTAGAGAAAGAATTTCATTGTAATCAATTTTCTCAACTTAAAGAATATCCTTTCACAATCAATATTATAATTTTTATAATTTTCAAAACTATCGTATAAATTAAATTTCTTCTTAAAAACTCATTTATAATCAATAGATTTCTTCCCATTAAACAATTGAATCAATTCCTAAATATCATTCTTCTTTAATGAAACCATCTCATCATCCATGGCTAACTTCCATGACTCACTATCATCCATCTCTATTTCCTTGGTAACATTTCAAGGCTCATTAGTACTCGTAATCAAGGAAAAAATACATGTAAAATAAGGTGAACCATACCTCTCTAATTGCTTCCTTTTCCAAGAGAACCTTAAAAGCTAAGGTGGGGATTCTTCCTCCTTTGAACTCTATGATCTCTATATATTATCCTCCTCATCAAGTCTATCTTGAACCTCTAGTTCATCCTTAAGAGAAATTATCTTTATCTTTGGTTTTAACTACACTATATAATTCACATTCCCATATAGTTTCTCAACTGAAGGAGAATGCATGATCTCACTAAATATCACATTTTGACTATACAATTCCTTCTCAATCATAGGATCCCAAATCTTGTAACCTTTTATACTATCCTTGTAGTCAATGAAAATACACTTTATTGCCTTATAATCAAAATTTGGCCACTTCTTCTTAGGTTCATGAGAATTGTCTTCACAACCAAAAATCCAAAGCTTAAATGAGGTATTTTTACCTATCCAAACCTCCTAGGGGTTTTATCCACAATTTTAATGTAAGAAACTTCTTAACCAAGTAGCATGTGGTGCTAACTACCTCTCTCCAAAATTTAAGCTTCAAACAAGCTCCACTAAACATACTCATATCCCTCTCCATCAATAGATTGCTCATCCTCTCTATAACTCCATTTTTCTTATGGGTAATGGAGTTGTCTTATGCCATACAATAACATGCTCTTTGTTGAACCTATCAAACTCAATCAAATAATATTCTCCACCATTGCTTATTCTCAACACCTTGATGTTTCTTCTTGTTTGTCTTTCCACAAGATCCCTAAACTCATTGAACTATTAAATACCTTAGATATGTGCCTAAAAAAATATACCCAAGTCTTCCTACGGAAATAATTAATAAAGGATACATAATATAGAGATTTTTCCAATAAAGGCACATCTTATAGGACCAAAAACATCATTATAAATAAGGTCCAAAATCCCATGAGACTTATGTGAGCTTGAGTAAAACTAAATACAATCATATTTACCATGAATATAATATTCACAACAATCAAATTCAAGATAAAAATTTAAAAAAACCCTCAACAAGATTTTAATTTTTCAATTTTAAGACCCTTCTCACTTGTGTGACCCATGCACCCATGCCATAACATATTCTTCTTAACAAGTAGCTTTCTCTTTGAGATACAACTTTTAGGAACCAACAGTATTTCTAGGTGTTAAAAGTTCCCTTGTTGCAAGTTTATTTGTCATAAGTGTCTTTCCTACAATTCTAGGTGTTGCCAGTCCAAGAGCTATAAGTATTTATCTTTTAGATGTATATAATGTAGATACCAATTTGTAGGTTCATATATTGCAAGTACTACTAAACAATTACACTGAATGTAAGTGCTAACATCAAGTCAAAAAATAGTTCCAACTTGAACTCCATTTCCAACACCACAACTCTGTGAACCATCTTACATCCACCACTATTGAAACTACTTACACATTTGCATCATCCATTTTGCTAAAATATAACAAGTTTTGTGTCAAAACCTGGACATGACGAATTCTTAAAACATCTTTGATCCTCCCATTTGAGAATTTAATTTTGACTCAATTGTGCCCAACAAAACTTAAAAAATATTTTTCACCAAGGTAGACATTTCCACCACCAAAATTCTCATAGTTAGAAAGCAACTCTCTATTAGGATTCATCTGAAAAGAGGCGCCACAGTCAATCATCCATGCATCTTCACATGCATGTATGGTATGGGTTGTAATAAATGTATCTAATTCATCATATGATAAAGTCATAATATTAATCATCATGTAACACATTATTTTCTTTCTTATCTACTTTTAGACCTTTTTCATGTCACCTTTCTTATTATAGTTCCAACATTTTACCTTAGATTTTTTAGGAAACTTAAATCTACTCTTCTTTTTTTTCTTGTCCTTCTTTCCTTTTTCCTTCAACCATCCACAAATAACAAGTGTTTCCTTACAAGATCCAAAATACCTTTGCCTCATATCCTCCAAAACAAGAGAATCCACTACCTCATCAAGCACAAAAAATGAAGTATTACTTCCAATGGCTATCACCAAATTATTCCATGAATCTAGAAAATAAAATAATAGGACAATGTTATTGGCAACTCCTTTGTTCATCTCTATTTTTCCTATTCTCCCCCTATGTTGTGTGTATTTCCTTGTGTTAGGCCTGTTAACCATTTTTCACTCATTGGTTCAAAAGGGTAGAATTTGTTTTAAACTGAGGAAGATAAGGTACATTTTATTATCCTTCTTCATCACATTTGAATGTATAAATGAAAAATTTGAAAATATTACAACTACAGACCATTACATTCATACACATGCATGTAATAGAGAAAGATTCACATATTTCTGAAAATGTAATCTTTATTGAATGTGATAAGATACATGTGTCTCACACAGCAAGCCGTGAGACTGACTTTTCCTTGATACAAATAAAGATAAATCAATACATGAATAAATGAAGGAAAATAAATAAGCATGTAGAAGGGATGACCAGTCATTGCCTGAATGACTGGTTGAGGTTTGTCTCGCTCTGATGTTGTTCTCATTGCTTGTCCTTCCTAGTTTCCATGCGCTCTTGTTCCTGCAATGGTCAAGCAATGTATTAGAGTTGTACTCTAAGCAATGAAAGGTCATAACCTTACATGATCATTTATATTATCCACCTATCCATGTATCAATTTATCTCCATGTGCATCAGAAGATCAATGAATGCCTTAGGTGTCTAGGAAAACCATTTGGTTAACGTACACACAAAAGACAGTCATTTTTTCTAACTTGTTTGTTCCATGTGCAGTTACAGGTGCAGTTATTTTTGGATCAAATGAGTGGAGGTAAATGTGGCTCCCACGAGGGTTGAGCCCAACTCATTATTTATGCTCAACTCATAAAGTACACTTCAGTATATTCAATGTAGATTGTGATTATAATATATCACTGGCAGATACTTGCTTATTGAAGCAGTGAAAGAGCATAAAATAACATGGTCATTCAACTTGAAGTATAATATCACGAAACCTTATGCATGATGCAGGGTTACAAATCAAGAAAGTGAAATGATCATGAATTAAGATGTGCATTGTTGAATATTAAATGGCATAACACAAGAATTATGCAGTAACATGCACAAGCGGTGGAATCACCGTCATAATTATTCAGAGGGTTTAGGTGTGGACAAGTCCTATGCCCTGTGAAACAACACATATATGCTCTGTGAAAATGAAAGATTTACAGTAGGCTTGCAAAGACAGAGGTAGAGGTCTTTCTCATTTCATGGTGGTCTAATCACATCAGATGTGTACAAAATAAAACTTCAGACATGTCATTTTATGAAATATCATTCCTTCAAGTTTCAGATACAGCAATACTTTCTATTGTGCAACTTCAAAATAAGATGGAAACAATAGTATCTGAAGGTCATCAAAGGCTACTACAGGAGCAAAGTTATGTTTGGCGATGTGGTATCAGGAATAGTTTACAAAATTCATTACAATCATTATCAAAGTAATAGAGGGCAGCCGAGCATTCAAAGACCAATACTTTCTATTAAAGCCTATGGTAGAAGGGCAAGAATATCAAGGCTCAGCCTTTATTGAGCAGATTTAAATAAAAACTATGAGTAGCTGAGTAAGCAAGTTTCCACACTATACAACGTCATTAAATCACAGACATGAAAGATTCAAGGAGCTACAAATTTCTCAGGGGAATGACATTATGCAGATATTCATAGTCTTGTATTATGGAATGCAATTTTAGTACAACAAAATATGGGAAATCATATGAAACAAAATGAAATGCTTATGCAAGAAACTACAAATCCTTGTTTATTATGGAATCACAACAGATCTAGTATATTTTCAGTAGAACAATGAAAGTTAAAAGATGCTAAAGTTTGGCAATACAGTCCTCTTAACTGTAATTCTGAATAATATACGGTGAACAACCATAAACTATCATAGCCTTGGAGACTATGAATGAAATCTATGACAGTGAATTCAAAGATCTAGGTGTGGACAGCCTTTAAGGTAGTCAAAACAAAGAAAAGAGAAGTCTGATGACAGAAGAAGCTAATGCATGCAGTGAAACAGCAAGCATTGAATGCTTATAGCAGCCAATAAGAAGAATGAGCCCTCATTTTTTTGAATGAAACCCTCTATAGAAAAATGCATGAAAACAACGGTCATGAGTATAAAGATAGCCCGAATGCATGAGTGAATAATGTATTATTAACAATGCAAGAGACCAACAAATACAACTACATTTCACATTACTCAAGGTTCGGCCATTCAAGAGAATGATTTTTTCTGGTGTCTACAAATAAAAGTTTTCACATGGCGGCCTGGGTGTTGCGCATATTCCATTTTTATTGCAAACACACAGTTCAAATGAAAGAGGCCCGAAAAGATAGAGTATAGTCGAAGGTATAATGGTTTTTTCCAGAATTCCCATTGAGGAAACCATAAAATACATGACATCTCAGCAGAAAATGAAATTACTCATGTAATAGATCATCAAAAATTAACAAAAACAACTGATATTTTTGATGGAGCATAGCATACCACACTTTATTGCATGAATTATGTATAAAATTATAGGTTCTCTTCCAGATTCACCTCCAAAAGCATCTAACCTTTGATTTGTGCATAGGTCATGGCGGCGCATCAAAACAGAGGAAATGTAAGGAGCAAAATGAAATGATGGTGTGAGTTTTGATCTTTAGGGTTTCTTCTGCCCTAAAATGCCGATAATATAAAGGCATGTTTATTTCCTTTTATTTTAAGAACTTTGCAATAAACTAATACCCATGACCTTTTCACTAAGTTGTGTTTTGCAAAGACTTGGTCAATATTCCCTTTTCATATGTTTTCTGAAACATAGGTCGAAGCCTTGGCCTTTTATTTTGCATTTTGTTTTGAAACTGTAAAATATTTACTTAAGTAGTGTATTTATAAACCACTTAGTTTATATTATTCTAAATGCAAAAAAGGGATACAATTGAGTCTTAATGACAAGGAGAGGGTATATAGGGAAGTTATTTTCAGTTACCCAACATTGGGAGTAAAATAAGGATATTTGAAGTCAATTTTGAAACATTTTGAGCATATTTAGGGACCTTTTATGGTTTGATAAGATTAACTTGACTTTTCCAACCTTGGAGAGTCATTTTAATGAAGATTTAGGTCCTAAATTTTTGGCTTTATGGGTGCTTACGAAAATGAGGTTTTCTAGAACTTTATTTTGTGGAGAAACTCAGGAGTTTGGCTACTTAGCTATTTTGTAACTCATTTTTTTAGTCAGTTCTGAATAGGCATATAGAGACTTTGTGACTTTGAGAGTCCCTTGTCATATATTTTGCAGGTTTTGTAACTCATTTGGAGCATAATATACAAAGTTTACCTTGGTCACTGATGATGATTCAAATTACCTTCTTGTTCTTGCCAAGTGTTGTGCATTTTCAGGTTAATGATCAAGTTATTTTGTGAATTTCTTCTATTTCCTGATAACTTTATCTCTTGTTTGCATACTTTTCTTTGCAAAAGTTACATTATACAGATTACAAACTGTGTTTACAGAAATGCACATGAATTTTAATTTGTGGAAATTACTTTCCTTCTTGAAAATGTGTGTAAATCAAAGCTGTTTGTGAAACACTAATGCATAACTTACATAAATTTGTTGTGTAATCTCATTTTCATCATCAATATTCAAGTGTAAATCAAAGTATCCCATGGCTCTTATCAATTCGGTGTATCACCCTTTCCATGTCATATTTTCCAGTTTTTTCTATTTTATACAGCCATGTTCTTACCCTTTTCTATCAAATCTGTAGTTTAGGTGATATTACCAATTAGGAACCGGCCTAAAACCTGAAGGTTTCACTTCATTCCAAGTGTCCCACATAGAATTGAATCCAATGTTTTTACCAAAATTGCTGAAACTTATGTAGTTCAGAATCGGGTGCAAATTTTGGTAACAAACAAGGCCACCATTTACAATTGTTATGAGATGATTCTAAGTGATTTTTCCATGAGTCAAACTTTTCTAAGTGTTTCCTCAAGTGACATGTCCTATGTTCTCACTTTGTGTCGAAGGTTGCAAATGAAATAAAAAAAAATTGTGTTAGATCTATTTGGGTCATTTCCTAAGTATGTGAAGGAATTTAGAGTTTTAGATTATCCATTTTATTATGCCACTCCACCCATCCCAGCCTTTTCCCTTTATCCTTATTGACTTGTCAAACTTCCACTTTCTAGCATACCTTTTTCGGCTCACCCCAACCTTTCAGTCCTTTGCAATTATAAATTTTGAAAAGTCTTTTAAATTTTAGACCATCTCATACTCAAATACCACTTTGGTACCTCACCCTGTTAGGAAAAGGTGTGTTGTACACCTTGCATAATATATTTAATGTAATTATTCTTGGGGCCACTTTATGTTGCATGTAACATTGGGACATAAGTTAAGTTGCTAAAATGTAATTATTTAATATTAGGGAAAACAAATAAATAAAGTACCCAATATTAAATATGGGGACATGATGGTTTTGTAATCTCATGGTTTTAGTCACATAGTTTTGTGTAATACCACTTGGTGATTTCATGGGAGCTTGCTTCTATAAAAGCAACCACAAAGGTAGTTGTTTAAGATGGTCAAATTGGCAGTTAGCTCTGGTTAGCATTTGTGAGGGTTTGAAACATGGCATGGGATATGTGGTTGCATGCTTGTTCACATGGATTGCTTGGAGAGGGCTTGTTGCTTCGATGGTGTTCATGGAGACTCTAAAGATGTATTGTAATCTTTATTGCTAAAGAATACATGAGAGATGGATGCTTTTGGAGGCTGGGTTTTTTCCCTCTTGAGGGTTTTCCTAGGGTATATCTTGTGTCATATTTTCATGGGTATGTTGTCTATTCTCTTGCATGTGGATTCTGAATACTTAGTTGCATAGATTTCTCTTTGGGTTATGTGGAAATTGTCTTTAAATGGTTGTAAGTTTCCAACAAGTGGTATTAGAGCCATGGTTGTGGTTGTATAACCCTTAGTTGAGAAAAATCTTGTTTTAGTTTAAATCTATACATTGCATAAGAGAATGAAAGGAATGGAAAGATATGAGGGTTTTGCAGGTGTTTGATTGCAGATATGAGGGTTTTGGGTTTGTTGTTTTGATGGGTTGTTTGTGGATCTGGGGTGTGAGAAATTTTGGGTGAAATGGGTTTCTTGGTTTTGCATTTAAGTGGGAGTTTTGTGGGGGGGAATTTATAGATGACCTCTTGGAACAAAATAGACCTCATAATTGGATCTAGGTTGGCCGAGAGACGAATTTTGATATATAACTTGACCTATTTTGGAGAAGTTAAAATGCAATTTTTTTTTATAAAATGCCCATTTCACAAGTCATATAGACATCTTTTTTTATTTCAAAAAAAAAAATTCATCGCTATAAAAAAAAAAATTGCCCTGCACAATATAGATAAATAAATAAAATCAAAAAGGGGGGCCAATTGAAAAGTTTTATTGAAAACTTTTTAATATATATATTTGGGGGGAAGGGGGGGGCATACCCCCTCCCCCACCACCGCACCGTACCCTGCAGCAGAAAGCACCTACTGGCCACTGACAGTGGGTACCTGCGGTACCCGCTGCAGGCATGGCCCTTGGCTATCGGTCGGCAGGCCCAATGGAAAACCACCGACGATGACCTTTTAAAAGGTCTTTTAAAACAATTTTTTTATTATTGTAAATCTGCCATGAATTACTAAAGGGGCCCCTTAATTTTTTTAATGTTTGGAAATCAAACGAATTTTGATAATTTTTTGGGTCCACCACCAAGTGGGTGGCGCCGCCCGGGTGGGGCCACCGCCCAGCTACCAAGGGTGGCTAAAATTTTTTTTGCCTTAGGAGTAAACTAGACTTTTTCTTTCGAGGGGCATAACTTTCACCCAAGGGCTTCGGTTTTCGACTTCTTGGACTCGTTGGAAAGCTGAATTTGTGCTCTACGCTGTGGTGACAGTAATTTTATGATATTTTATATTTTTTATAGTGTTTTGCTAGCTGGAAGTCAGGTGTTTGTTTTGAGTTTCAAGAGATGATATCGGGTGCATACAGAGTCGGATTTTGGACTTTGAATAGTTAATGGAAAGATTGTTGAGAGCACTACATAGTGGATCAGGTTTGGAGTTATTTTGGCATGGTTTATTTGTTGTTTTCTTTATCTGGCTTGTTTATGGGTTACTTTGACTATGGTGATACTATAAGTTTATGGATGATCGAATCTTGAAGAATTGATGTTTGATTCATTGTATGCTCAATTGTACATCTTAGATTATTCTCTCATTTGACATGTTTATCAATATATGGTTGGATTTGTATGCTTCATTGATGTATGTACAAGTTGTGTAGCATTGTAGGCGGTCTATACTTACATATTGCATTTATGACTTGGACATGGGTTGTCTTTGCCCATTGATATTTTAGTATTGATGCATGTTTAGTTTTGGTGGCTTGTTTTAGTCACTTGGTTTGTTGGATTTGTTTTCATGTTGAGGAGGTGAGATGGTATTACCAGGTACCATCATGATATGAGACCTATGCAGTTGACTATGATTATGCAGATATGTGGACACGTTTGGGTTGAGTTGTTGGTACATTTGGTGGTGATCATGTTGTCATGGATGTTTCTTGTGCATTAGAGACTTTGGCATGACATGATGATTTATGCAAGTTCATTGTTGGTGGTGTGTTGGTGGTGTGTTTGGTTCCTTAACTATGGTACTTGAATATGGACATGTTTGGAAAATCATATCAGAGGTTGATTTGGTGTTTGAGTCATTTGGTCTATATGGTTATTCTCTTAGATATCTCAGCTTGCAGTTTACTAATGTGATGATGAGTTTGCATGTTTCAGTGATTGGATCTACAAGTCATGTAGGTTGTGGATTAGCTACCCTTTTACTTGCAATGGGATGACTTGGTTGTGGATTATCTTTATTCACCAAGTTTTATTCCTTATTGTTGCAGACTTTGACAGTTGGCCTTGTTCTTGGTCATTTGTACATTGGTATGTGTGCTTAGAGATGAGAGGATGGATGTTTCTTATAGTACATGGATAGTTGTTTTGGGACTTGTAGTATGTGGTTTATCATGATGTCATGGATAGCTTGGTTACACTTTTCAATGGGAGCTTTTTGACAGTGATGGATTGGCCGTGATTGGATACGTTTATGATGGTTTGGCGGTTGTAGGTATCTTCTTGGCTTGGAGATTTTGGTTCTACTTCTTATATTATTAATAGTTCAGTTGTGTGTGTAGAACTGGATGATCTTCATGGAGAGGATGGTTGTCACGATGTCATCTGTGACTTGGTATCATAGTTCAGTGGGAGTTGTTGGCAATTATGTGAATTCACCATTTGATGGTGGATGGTCTTCTGCAGTGATTGTTGGTGTCATGGATGGACTCTTGGATTCTAATTTTATGCAGTGATACTTCATTGGCATCTTTGGTTTCATTGATAGGGGATGGTTTTATTCATATTGATTACATATGTTGATTCTTGGTTTAGGGTGTTATGGTATTATGTCATGGTTTACTCTTTATTTTGGCATGGTACTTGTTCTCTTGAGACTAGGATGTATGCATTGTTGTATGAGATATCCTAGTAGGAGATGGTTAGATCATGTTGTCATGTTTATGTTCTTGATTCATGATTGGATCTTTGACATTGATTTTGTGTTGTTATCTTGGTATTGGGTACATTGATCATTTACTTGATTACTTCATGATGAAATTATGTTACATTTGGAGTTTGGAATGGATTGGTTGGTTACAGGTACTCATGGATACTTGGATACATAGGTGAGGCTTGAGTTCTCTTGTGATTAGAGACATGTGTTGAGATGGTTACTCTTGATGAGATTTCAGTAGGAAGTCTGAGGAGCCTACACCTTGGTTGGGCGTGAGTTCAACATGGACCTATGAGGAGAGTGTTCTTGGATGAGTCATGATGACTTGGATGTCTTGGAGGAGCATTCTCATTCCCCACTCTTGGTCTACACGGTGGTTTCACTTGAGAGGTATTTCCCATTGTTACTTTCAAGTGCTTTATGTTTTATGCTTTATCTTCTCATGCATTTGGATCTTGAGCTATGGATATATGGTTTTGGAGGGTTCATTTGAGGATTGTTGTCATGATTATCTCCTTATGCATTATGATTACATTCATTGATGTTGAGTTTAGGAGATGTATTGGGCTTATTTCCTTCATTGGGAATGGATTTAGTTTGATCTTCTTTGGTTAGAGAGGCTTACATCCATGTTGATTGCATGATACATATGTTATGTTTGATCTTGGTGATTCAACGGTTGGGTGTTATGGATTTTCTTTTGGGGTGTTGTGGAGGAGATCATACTTGACATAGTTGGCATTTAGAGGTGTATGTAGGATATTTTTCTACAGGTATATGATGTGCAGATTTTCTCCTTTGGTCTTGGTTATCTTCCTAGATGTTTGGTTTCACATTACATTGGTTTGAGGTTTGGTTTTAGCTATTGTGATCACTAGCTTGTGGTCATGTGTTTTCACTTATGTTCTTGGGTGATGACATGGAGGTTCCTTTATCTTTTTCCTTTGTTGGGTATGGAGAACTTGGGAGAGCTATGGAGACTTGTGGTGAGAGTTGTTCTTACATGTTATTGATTTACATGTTTTCATATCATTGTGGATAATTCCTTGGTTCTACATTATGTAGTTTACACTTTCTATATGATGCTATTGGTAGACTTGGTATGCCTTGATATTTTTTTCAGATTTGCATTACCCATGCAGTGGGAGCTCTTGGATGTGTATGTCATTCTTTGACAGGTTTTGCATATGGAGTTTATGATTGTAGTTTATGGGTGTATATGTTTATGGCATGAGTTTACTATGTTTTGTATACCTTGGAGGTATGGATAGTTGGATGTATTGGCACTTTTTGTGGGTGTTATTTCAGCTATGGGTTTGTGTATCTTGATAGCTATGGGTGCATATTGATACCTTTGGATTGAGTGTTTGTGTTTTGGATATCAGTTGAGTAGGACTTATGCTTCGTTGTGACAGATTGTGTGGCTTCTCTATTGGATGGCTTATTATCTTTGTGCATTGGCATGATGGAGGATGAGAGCATTCATGCTTGGGATGGTGGTCACTTTGATTCTTGTTGTAGGTATCTTGATGGATCACATGGAGTATTTTGATTCCATGATGGTATATGTGGCTATATGGATTGTTCATTTGAATCATGTTTTGAGGTTACTTGTTCCCCTTATGCAATGTATACAACAAGTGGACGAATGTTAGGAGAAGGTGTGTTGTACACCTTGCATAATATATTTAATGTAATTATTCTTGGGGCCACTTTATGTTGCATGTAACATTGGGACATAAGTTAAGTTGCTAAAATGTAATTATTTAATATTGGGAAAAATAAAAAAAAAGTACCCAATATTAAATATGGGGACATAATTTTGTAATCTCATGGTTTTAGTCACATAGTTTTGTGTAATACCACTTGGTGGTTTTGTGGGAGCTTGCTTCTATAAAAGCAACCAAAAAGGAGTTTAAGATGGTCAAATTGGACTTAGCTCTGGTTAGCATTTGTGGGGTTTGAAGCATGGCATGGGATGTGTGGTTGCATGCTTGTTCACATGGATTGCTTGGAGAGGGCTTGTTGCTTCGATGGTGTTCATGGAGACTCTGAAGATGTATTATAATCTTTATTGTTGAATAATACATGAGAGATGGATGCTTTTGGAGGCTGAGTTTTTTCCCTCTTGAGGGTTTCCCTAGGTATATCTTGTGTCATATTTTCATGGGTATGTTGTCTATTCTCTTGCATGTGGATTCTGAATACTTAGTTGCATAGATTTCTCTTTGGGTTTAGTCATGGGTAAAAAGATAAATGAGCCAAAAAAAAAAATCAAAACAAAAGACTCACTGCAAACATATCATGTAGCCAACATATATCTTTCCAAGAATAAAATAATGAGGATGATGATGATGTTTGATTTGCTTACGATTAGGCTTGGATAATCACCTAAGAAAGGATTTGATTTTCTTACTCAAGCTTGGATAATCACTTAAGCAAGGCTTTGATAAGGTGATGGTGATTAATTAGTTGATCGTAAAAAGGATAAGATGACTGATTAGTATTCGACAACAAGGTTTATGATATTATTTCAAGTAATGTTTATTATCTTGGATGCAATGGTTGGATTGATTGAATTTCAAGCTTCAGGAGCTCAAGATTTTCAATTTGTTTTGATTTTTGATATTTTAGATGGAATAGAAGGATGATGTTTTATTTATTATGTTTGAGATGGGATGGATATGATATGGAATAATATGGGTTGATGTTTGATTTATTATGGATGAAGATGAGGGACTCCAAATGTATGAGATTTGAAGGCCAAAGTGAGAGGAAACTAAGAATATACAAGATCAATCCTTGACATAATGTAGTTGTAACTTTTGCATCTAATGCATGGGAAAGCATGGGGAATGGTGTGTAATAATGAATGGATGAGGGATGATGCATGATCAAGGACAAGGCATTATAGGTTTATTATGGATATATAGATGGACATGAGTGATAATTTATTATGATATGGATAGGATGATAATGGATGGCATCCTAGGAGATGGCGGATAAGAGATGACTATGCATGGAACCTGTTGCCAATTTTTCACCATGGTACTTATCCAATGTGCCACCAAAGTGGTTTTTAATTTTGGACAGATTATTTTTCTTTACCATATTTTTTTTGAATTTTTGATTTTTTTGGATTTTTGGATTTTGTTTGGATTTTCAAAGATTTGATGATGTTGGGATCATGGTGGATGCTCTTTAATAGATGAATTTGGATCATATGATATGGATTATGGGGGATGATTTATGTGATGAATAGAGAGAGCTAAGGTATGATCCCTAACATACTCACTACAAGGGCCATCATGCTTTGCATGAAAAGGGGTTTGGGTAACCTTTTAATTAAAGAACATGAAGGGGTTGCCATCAAAGGTCCATTGAGATACATCACCAAGGGGGATGGAATGATATACTGGATGGATGGATATGGGTGGATTTGGTAAAGTGTATGGATTGTGTGAGGATGATGTAGATGAAGACATGGGATCAACAAGTTCATTTCTTGGTACTTTTCTTTGATAGATGCCCCTAAGTATTTTGGATGAAGGGACATGATAGGAGATTGATTTTTATTTATTTTATTTTTTACTTTGATTTTTATTTTTTATAATAGATTTTTATTTTTACTTTTATTAAATCTTTTCTTTTTCTTTTTTCTTTTGGTTTTGGATCTCCATTTGATAAAGGATTTTTTATTTCTGATTTTTGTTTTATAGCCTTATTCTTTTGGGATGAAACTTGTTGATCCAAGTCTAGGAAATGGATGGAAGTGTATGGGTTAGATATGTTGGATAAAATGGTAAAGGTATGATCATGGAAGAGAGTGGTGATGCATTCAATGGATTCTTTGTGACTATCCTTTTCATCACTATTAATATTAAAGGAGGGAACATCATTAACAATTGTCAAGAAGGCATAGTAGAGGCAAGATTAGAAGAAGCATACCCTAACCCAAGATGTTCAATATGGATGGGTTGTAGAGTGGAAGGGAGACGATCTTGGATTTCCTCAAGATAATCATGATCAAATAACAAATTATCATATATATCATGATCAAACATAGGATTATGATGGATATCAAAATTTTGGGATGAAGTGGATGGTGATGCGGATTTAATGTGGAAGGCCTATAGCTCATAGTCACCAATACCTAGGTCTCTGATCATAGCCTTGATCTCTGAGGAATTATGAGGGATGAGTAGGGATGAAGGGTCAACGTATGAAGATGAATATGGTGATGTGACATTGGTAGGGAAATGTTGTGAAATGCAATGAATGCTTTGTAAGAATTTGTTTAATATTGGAACGGATAAGAATCAACATGCACAATTACTTCAATTCCATTGTGTGGGAACTTTATGCATTGATGGAATGTGGATGGAACAACTTGCATTGTGTGAATCCATGGGTCACCAAGGAGAATGTTATAGGGGAGATCAAGGTCTTAAATTTGGCAACTGGTTTTAATTTTTGTGGGTCTAACCTAGATGGGTAGCTTGATAGAGCCTTTAGATTTGCAATCAACTTCATCATATGCTTTTATGATAATTTTAGTTTGGAGATCACCAACATCATTAAAATATCCCAATTATTTTATCAGACTTAGATTGCAAAGATTAAGTCATGAGCCACCATCTATAAGGACACATTTGATTGTGGTTTTATGGATGTGGGCTTGAATATGAAGCATATGGTTATGATATGGATTGATAGAAGGCACGTCTTTGGTGGAAAGGGTGAGGAATTCTAGAGATGATAAGTGTCCTATCATGGCTTGAAATTGACAAGATCATATCATTAGGGACACAAGATTCATGGAGGTATTTTTGAAGAAGGTCCTTGTGGATGGGGGATGTTTTCAATAGCTCAAGAATAGATATTTATGTTGGTGTTTTGTTCAAGTGCTCAAGGATGCTATATTGATTGGTAGATTGAGAGAATGTTGAAGCTCTTGGGATAGAAACTCAACAACACCTAGTAGTAAATGACATAATTAGGCAGTTTGATAGTTATGGTAGCTACTTGGGAAGGACTTTGTTTGATGCACTCAATGACAGAATCCAATGAGATATTATTATTGTATGTATAAGTAATTGTATTGTATGATGCAAAAGTTTTATCATCATTATGTTGAGGAAAAGGTTGATTCTATATACCCTTTTTTTATTACAGGATTTGTATGGCCTTCGATAGAGATATCTCCTCAATCAATGAGATCTTGGCTAGATTTCTTGATTTTTATGTGTGAGGAGGTTTTATGCCCATGAACACTATGGTAGTCAAAAAATTCATGTTCCTTGTACAAAGAAGGTTTAGGCACATCAGTACCAATGGGTTCGATAGGTGACAGTTGGATCATGTTGGTTTGGATGATCTTTTGGAGGGCATTTTCTATTGGTTCACTCAAGGAGGTATGTCATTTAGGTTGAACTTTAGGGATAACCACATGTTGTTGGGGAGCTATGTTGTTATGGAATGATGATGGTGGAGGAATTTGGATATTTTAAACATGTTTTGAATCATTCAAACCATCATTGACCACATTTTTATTCTTATTATTCTTATTCCAAAAACAAGATTTGTCACTAGATTGGGGATTGTTGCTTTGCATTTTTGTATATCTTGATGAGGCCTTCGACAATAAGGGATTTTTTAATAGCTACTATTTTTCCTAAGATCTTATCAAAGGAGTGATAAAATTGCATGCGAAGATGGGCCTAATTCAATGTTTAAGTTTTTGACAAAGATAGCAATGAGTTATTTTTTAAGTATGGACCATGCAAAGAGATAGCAAGATGTCTCCATCTTTGAAAAATGAGGCAAATGATTCACCATTATTTTTTTTAGTGTTTCAAAGGTCCATCATGGTGATATCATGTTCTATGTTATATAAAAAGTGAGTGAAAAATTTATTGGCTAGCTCATAAAAGGTTGTGATTGTCCCATGGGGGAGGTGAGAGGTGAGTGAACCAATTAAGGGCTTGTCCACCCAAGATTCTAGGGAAGAGCCTCAAGAGGTAAGAATCAATATAGGAAACCTCTTGGAAAGTAATCTAGAACTCTTTTAAGTGCTCTCTAGGATCTCCCTTTCCCTTGTACTTGTCAAATTTAGGCATTTCAAAATTTTGGGGAGGGGATCATGGTGATGGACTTGTTGAAAGGATAAGGACATAGTTCTTGGAAGGTATAAGATTTATTGTGATGTCCTAGTTGAAGTCCTTTAAGGGTATTGATGAGCTCAATTAATGACTAGTTTTCCTTTACTATTTTATGCTTTTATCATTTCATCTGCTAAGTTTCAAAGAAATTACCAATACCTTATATATCTTTTATATGCCTTTCATACACTTTTAAGCAGCTTCAAGCATGTGGAAATGGAAATGTGTTATGTTGATAAATGTTTGTATGAATGTATGAATTTCTATGGAATTAAGTATGATTCTATGTTTAAATTATGATTGTTAATAATGTGGATACCTTAGGAATGAGACTAACATCTTGTAGCAAGAAAGATTGTTAACCTGCAACAACAAGTTTTTCAGCCTGTATCATAAGGACTGCAGATGGTTGCAAGGAAAAATTCAGATAGCCAAAGGCACGACACTTTTAGAAGGAATGAAGGTGGTCATTTATTGATTAGATGTGAGTCACCACATCATACTCTTTCCCACCGAATAAGACCACCAAGAAGAGAGGGAGTCAATTTTTAGCGAAATTGATTTATGATGTGACTATTCTTAGGAACACGTCTCTATCATAGAAATTAACCATTAGGCATAAGAGTTATAAATTGGTTTCTCTACTCTTGTTTCATAATTATTGTTTTTTGTTTCAAACTAAGTCCTCTTCCTATCTTTAGGGAGAGTGGATAGTTACTTTATGAGTTTTTTTAGTCCTAGAAGAATAAAACTCCTCACAGACCCTATATAGTCAGATTAATTATTGAGGAGTAAATCTAGTTGTTAGTAGTTGTTCTAGTTGTTAGTTGATCAAGCTGATAAGTTAGTTTTTATCTGTTATTAGTTGCAATCGTAGATATGTGTTATTGAGTAAAAAATCTTCAACAGATTCTTGTTGGATTGCATGTAAGAGTTCAATGTTTATATGCAATAAAGGGAATTAGTTGATATCATGATTTACTAAGTGAGTGTTTGAAATTTTTTGTAGAAGCAACAACTCAAGCAAGGGTCACTTGAAGTACTGCTAATCCACTTTACTTTTCATTATTAGATTAATTGATGCATTGTTGAAATTAGTAGTTTCTAGTTATATGCATGTATTATAATTCATGAATGCCATTCTATAGTTTTGAACTAAATTTTGTAGCTTCATTTTGGTTTCATACTCTAGAGGAATTAGCTAGGAAGTAGTTTTTAACAGTTGATAGTTACAGTCTTAAGTGTTAGGTACCCGTAGGAACAATTTATATTTGTTTTCCCTATTTTGTGAATTAGCAATTCATTTCACTTTCCATCTTTTGTAGTCTTTTGTACATGTGTAACTATAATCCATTGATGTATGATGTGTCTAGATTCCATGAATGCCTATATTGTTCCAACACTATCTAAATTTTGTGAGTCCTTGTTTTATAATTAAATGCAACCTCTTGTGAAAGATGAACAGTTCAAATAGGAATTCATCCTCTGAGTTGTGTGTGGATCTAGTAAACACCAAGTTTATTAGACATTAGAGAGGCTCTACATTTTTGGCACCATTTTTGAGGATGGTGTTAAGTTCAGGAATCTCCTGTGTATTTTCAATTATTTTCAAGCTTTCATAGTTTAGCAATTTTATTTTTAGCATTAGGGTAATTAAGTTTTAGCCATCAATGGCAACATGAGTTACTAACAATGTGTAGGAATTGTTGATCTAAAGATTCACAACCATTGCATGCGGAGGAAACAAGACACTATAGGAATATTTCTCCCCTTGACACACAAAGAATTAGAAGATATTGGTGAACAAAGTGAGCAGAACGAGGGAAACTCTAAAGAAGAATGATCCCTTACACTAGTACCTACACCAAACACAAAGGATACTTCGTGTATACATATAATCACCATGGGTGATGCCACAGTAGAATATCCACCAGAGCATGTAACGTTTGAATTCATTATAACCAACCAGGAAAGGGCTGATGCTTTGAATAACATACCTCCTTTAGCACTGTTTGTCTTCTATGGGTTGGTCATAGAGGATACATGCACATTTATTTTCAATTTTGATGTATTATGCTGAATCTATGACTACACCACGGATGCTCACAAACTCAAATTATTTCCAACAACATTAAAATATGTTGCTCTTTGATAGTTCATGGGGTTGGGAAGAGATGTTGTTCTCAATTGGAAAACAATGAAGATAAAATTTCTTGAGAAATACCAAGATTATTGCAGACACATAGATAGAAAGAGGGAAGGCATCTTCATCATATCACAAAAAGAAGATGAATCATTGGAAGATTATGTTGAGATGTTTCATTTCTACCTCAATAAATCCCATCAAAATAGACTTTTTGATGAATCCCTAAAACTAGTATTCTTAAGGGGAGTTAATGAAGATTGTATGGATTATATCAATCTCATTTGATCCCAAACTTAACCTTTGAAGATATTTTTAAAGTGTGTATAAACTATTCTAGGCCTTTCATCAAGAAGACATGAGGAGACATGACCTCCTTTCTCAAAAAATCATCCAATGGAGTCTCAAGGGTAGAGCTAAGAAATATTTTATCAAACATGAAGGAGGACATAATTAACCACTTGGCTACCCAACTAGATACCATAAATATCAAGAAGCGAGAAGAAGCAGAGGAAACCCTCACTGAATACTATCCACACTATGGACAAAAGAAGATTAATTGCAAGTGTAAGAAACTAGCTAGTATTTTTGAAGATGCACAAGGGAAGCCAAAATAACATGCTCTAGAAGATGAGGAAGGTCAAGTGTTTTATATAGATCAATGCAAACCATGGAAGCTAAGAAAAGGTATTCCTCAAGATCCCTTGACCTATAATATGTCATTTCTAGGTAATAATGCAAACTTCTCAAATTGGAACCCTCAATCTTGGACCAATGTGAAAAACTCACAATGGCCAATGCCAAAGCCTCCAATTGGAATCAACAATAGTAGGGCATGTGGCCACCACAAAATTACCAAGGACAAAATTATAATTCCCAATGGCCACCCCAACAAAACTAATGGGAACCACAGTGGCAAAGAGGTCAGCAGTGGAAAAATTAAAACCTAAATTACCAGTGGCCACTATAGCAAGCCATAATGCCAAATCCAGCAATAGCTACACCAACACCACTAAGAGCGCCTCAATTTCCAACATAATTTGCACCTAACCCAAGTAATAATCATATCTAACATGATTATACTAATGACACCATACAATACCCTAATTATGGGGTTGAGGTGAGTGATGTCCACCTTAGATCAGGGAAAATGCTAGTTGGGCCTTTATCTCCTCATATCACAGAGGTGGCTGATGAGGAACTCCTAACAAAATCCATGGAAAAAAATCCAAGGAACTTGAATCAAATCAGGATAACCCAACTAACATAAGTCTAGAACTCCCATTCCCTAAGAGATTAATAGTCCACAAACATCATTCATAAGTTGAATATAATCTATTGGGACAACTCAAAGATGTCTGCATTAAGATACCCCTCATTCAAGAAATCAAGGAAGTTCCAATTTACACCAAAATAGTGAGAGATTTATGTCTCAAAAATCCTGGTAGGAAATGAAAGGACCCTCAAAATATGCATTTTTTTAGGACAACTTGCAGATATTATGTTAGGAAACATTGTTGTCCCTAAGTATGTAGAACCTAGGAGCCCTATTGTGGATGTCAAAATCAAGGGAAATCTCATCAAGAATACCTTAATTGACCCTTGGGAAACCATTAATGTAATGACTAAGGAAACCATTAAGTTATTACAACTAATGGAGCTCAGACCTACACCTAATGTGTTATAGTTAGCAGATAGGTCCATAGTGAAACCTGAGGGAATCATAGAAGACTTGGTTATAACATTAGACTCATGGGAATACTCTATAGACTTTATGGTGTTGCATCCTAAATCTAATCTTGCAAGATACCCCCTCATCTTAGGGAGACCTTGGTTGGATACTGTAGATGCCTTCATAGGTTGTAGGTTTGGTAACACGATCATTTCCAATGCAAATGTAACCAAGAAACTGGTCCTTTATCCACCTACGTAGCCACATGCAAACTTGGAGAAAACTGTCTAGCCTACCCTAGATGAGGATGATCAATAATAATTATAGATATTAATAACTATTGAAATAAGTCCTATGTTATATATCCAAGATAAAGACAAATTGCTTGCAAACATCATGCAAAATAATTATGGTAGGGACCCACAACAACATGACTATTTAACATGCATGCAAGACCCTCTATAGAACATAAACCTAACCAATACATTTGAGTCCATTTCTAAAATTTTCCATACTTTATTACCTCATAACTATACTCTCAATATAGCAAGTCTCGACATAGCATATTTTAAATCATCATCCTTGAATTTTGAGCTTACACAGAGAAAGACATTAAATATAAATAGTCAACTAACTATTGCACAACAATCTTCACTGTTGAATGTGTTGAAAGCACATGCAATTTCATTTACATGGGATTACCATGATATGAAGGGAATAGACCCAAACCTATGAATGTACAAAATTTACATGTTAGGCAACCTTGAAGGAGAATGAACCCAACAATCCATGACATAGTCAACGTAGAATTACAAAAGTTGTTGAATGCAGGATTCATCTATCCAATCTCTAACATTCAATGGGTGTCTCCAATAGTAATTGTTCCCTAAGAAGGGAGGTAAATGGAGAGTGTGTGTTGATTGCCATGAGTTGAATGCAATAACTAGAAAATACTACTTTCCCCTTTCATTCATTGATCAAGTACTAGATACATTAGCAAGAAAGTGGTACTTTTCCTTTTTGGATGGGTTCAATGCATAAAACCATATTAAGATAGCCCTAGAAGACCAAGACAAGATGAAATTTGCATGTGCTTAGGGTACATATGCTTACTTTTTCTTTCCATTTGGGCTATGCAATGCACCTGTCACCTTCCAAAGGCAATAGTGAGCATATTCTCAGATTTTTCTCATGATTCCATAGAAGTTTATATGGATAATTTTATAACTTATGGGAATACCTATGAAGAGGCACTTACTAATTTGGATAAGGTTCTATAGAGATGTCAAGATCACCACTTGTCCCTAATTCATGATAAATGCTTCATGATGATGATTGAGGAAGTAGTCTTGGGATACTTTGTGTCCAATAAGGGAATCCAAGTAGACCCAAATAAAATAGAGATAATATCAACACTGCTTATACCACAAAAAAGGATGTTAAAAGCTTCCTTGGCCATGCTGGCTACTATAGAATATTTATACAATATTTCAGTAAGATTGTAGTACCACTATTTATCCTATTGTCTAAAGATGTAGAGTTTGACTGGACACCTACTTGTCAATATGCCTTTGAAGCTCTCAAGGAAACACTTACAAAGACACCAGTATTAGGAGGGATAAATTGGTAATTGTCTTTTCATGTCCATACTGATGCTTCTAATTTTTCAATTGGTGTTGTGTTAGGACAAAAGCAAGGGAACCTACAGTATGCCATATATTATATTAGTAAGAACCTTCAAGGGGTAGAACTCAACTACATAATGATTGAAAAATAAATTTTAGCAGTAGTCCATGCAATCAAAAAAATTAGACACTATATCACAGGGCATTTTGTATTTATCCACATAAACCATACAAAAATTAGATGCTTGATGAAAAAACCAGTAGTTGGGGGTAGACTTGTGAGATGGTTGTTGCTACTTCAAGAGTTTGATATCACCATAGTAGAAAAACTAGAAAAAGAAAATGTGGTTGCAAAATTTCTCTCTAAATTTCCAACAAAGTCAAAAGAGGATATTGTAGATGATTCATTTCTAGATGAGTACTTATTTTCCCTATCTCTGCATACACCTTGGTATGCATACATTGCCAATTATCTAGTTGCAAGGAAAACACCACCACATATCTCACCAAGGGAGAAAATACATTTAATTCAGAAATTTTTTCCTTATTCATGGGTAGTTGGATATTTATTTTATATATAGTTCTTGATAATATAATGAGAAGGTGTATCAAAGAGGATGAAGTCCATGATATTCTCAAGGAATGTCATGATGAACCTTGTGGAGGACATTTTACAGCAAAGAGGACAACTCCTAATATTTTGACTACTGGTTATTATTGGCCAACACTTCAAAAAGATGAAATCAAATATACAAGGAGTTGTGATAAATTTCAAAGGATGGGATGACCTACAAAAATAGATGAAATGCTATTACAACTGCAACTAGTCATAGCACCATTTGATAAATGGGGGATAGATTTTATTGGTCCTATATCTCCAACATCTAACAAAAAGGAATATCTACTAGTTTGTATTGACTATCTTACAAAATAGGCGGAGGTCAAAGCCTTAAAATTTGCAAGGGATGGAAATGTTACAAAATTTCTCTATGAAGATATCTTTACAAGATATGGTGTTCCTAGAGAGATAGTGGCAAACTGAGGGCCACAATTTACCTCAAACCTAATTACCAAATTAGTGCAAGAATATGAGATCAGGCATAAAAATTCTACACCTTATCACCCTAAAGAAAATGGACAAGTAGAAGTGACTAATAGGGAAATAGAAAACATTCTGATAAAAATAATACAAGTACATAGGAAAGATTGGGCAACCAGGTTACTTGAAGCAGTTTAGGCTTATAGGATAACTTGGAAAACAAAAACAGGCTTTACACCATATGATTTGGTGTATGGTAAAAAGATAGTTCTTCCAATAGAATTTGAGTAAAAAACTTTGAGGACAGAAGTCAAGTTGGGCATGGACATATCTAAGGCACAAAAGGAAAGGTTGCATAACCTCAATGCACTAGATGAGATTCGAATGGAAGTAATAAACCACACTAAAATTATGTAGAAACAGAGGATGCACTGGCATGATTAGTTTACCAAGACCAAGCAATTTAATATAGGTGAATGGACACTACTTTATTATTCAAGGTATAAGTTACAAATGAAAACTATAGACTAGATGGCTTGGGCCATATGAAATCAAAATAGTTTTTCCAAATAGAGCAATTCAATTACAAAATATTGATGATGTTAGGTTTTCATTACTAGTTAATGGCCATCAATTAAAACTCTATAAAAGGCCATTGTAGAAAGATGATTTCCTACTATCCTTACAACATTAGTTTGAACCAAAAATACAAAATTCATCAACAGAAACAAGTACTTCATCAAAAATATCAAAAAATGAGCTATATAGCTCACCTCCTACTATCTCATAGGTATAATCTTCAACACATATATCACATGCACACACTGCACAGGTGAGACTCAAAAATTTTCATTTTCTAATAGACTCAAGCACTCATAGGACCTATGGAAACATACCCTGAGTGTAACGCCCCATCGTGCAAACCCCAAAGGACAATTGAACAATAATTACTGCACAATTTTTTTTTTTAAATTAACATAACATACATGTAATACACATTAAGACATGACATGAATTTCATTTAAGTAGATTCATTAACACATACATCCCTTGGGGTACACGAGGAGTCATTACGAGACTGAGATCCACACAATGACAATAAAGAATAAAATCCAAAGATATAATCCATAACAAAGTAAACACTAACAAATGTAACACATACATGAAGATTCATTGATAAGAAACCATCTGAGTACATAAATACAACATATGCATGATTAACTTAACACAATGAATAACAACTACCATGGCCAATATCCACACCGAGTTTAACATTACATTACAGTACAATGTTCTAGAGATACAATGATACAAAAGTGTTTCCAATCAAGAATGGAAACCATACAACAAGATAACATGATGCACAATATCATAACTGGCTCCAAGACAAATACAACTCTGGAGTCGCCGCAACAGCACCAATCTACACCTCTCGATCCTCGATTGGGGACCCAATGGGGTGCTTAGCATGTTCCACCTGACCATGTGGGTCCGAAGACCCACCCCCCGGGCCAAAGGGGCTGACAAGAAAGAGTCCTCAACCAAGAACATTCAAACAGGGAACCACAAGACTCAACATCATACAAAAGTATCATAAAACTCAAGGATTACAATGACATAACCAACAACATCCAAGAAGCAACATAATAAATTAAAATCATAAATCTCATCACACAAATCAAAGCAATGACCAGTAAACAAGTACCCAAAGGATGATCATGAAATACTTCCAAATCAAACTGAATTAATAAACATAATACAATTCCAAATTGCAACTAAACAATACAATAACATCATATCACAGTACCATAAGAGTACAAGGTCATAAGTCAAATATCAATGAGATCATACAAAACCACAAAGTACACCAAAGATGTATCAAGGCAATAATCATAAATCAAGATAAATCCAAATATCAACAATCTAAACCAACTCCCATTACCTACTCCTAGAGGAACACAATAAAGTAAAACACATGGGAAACTAGGGGAGAGTGTCATCGCATAGTCCTACATGGGTTGTCCTGTGCTCTTCCTCCCAACTGGAGGCGCCAGTCCCATCTATGGCTGTCCTATGCCCTTCCTCCCAACTGGAGGCGCCGGTCCATAGGGTGACTCATGCGGAGCCGTAGACCTCTCGTGAAGACGAGGTCACAACCTTGCCAACCATGGCCTTCTCAGCCTTTCATTAGTCTGCAAAAGCACTAATGAAGAGGAGGCATCCATTTTTAAAATCTTATAATGATATTACTACCCAACCCTCCTAAGTTAATTATTAGGTTTTCACTTAATTACTAACTCACTCGTGGGTTATCCTGTGCCCTTCCCCTTAAGTGGGGCGCCGGCCCCCACGAGGAGCCACTCTCCCTAGAGACCCAACAACATAAAAAAAAAACCAAGAAACCGAGGGTTGTACAACATAACAAGAATATTAGATCACAACTGAGAAGCATGCGAGGCATTACCCATCTCGCTATAAATACATAATCAAAGTCTCAACAATTCCCGTACAACCCTTTTAAAATCATGGAACCAAAACACTTGCCACATCAAGGGCACATAAAGAGAGAGAACATCAATTATCAATCATCTCAAGCCTCTGGAAGCCAAAAGAATGAAAACCCACAAACAAGGGTAAAGTGAAGCATCAAGAGTTTTTTCTCCAATAATTCCAACACAAGGATAAAATTTCCTCAAATATGAGAGTAACTCTAAAAAACCATAAAAAGAGAAGATTCATCAAGACCCATCCACAAATGAACAATGGTGTCACCTAAAATAGGAAAACGCAAAATAAAATCAACCTTTAATTCAACGAAATCACTTAATAAAACCAAAAGCCACCAACTAGGCATTCCATGGGAGACCTCAATTTCCTCCTCACAAGATACCCATACAGTTGGTATACAAAAGACCTTTGACAAAATCAACAAACATGACAACAAGATTCCCCTCGCCTCTGGAAGCCCAAAAATAAATCAAATACTCAAGTACTCATCAACAAGGGTAGACAAAGCAGTAAGAGTTTCCAATCAACTAACAACACAAATTTAAGAAATAGAAATCCTTTCAAAACCCGGGAGTAGCTCAAGAGAAATTCACACCGAGACAACACCATCAAAATTATCCTCTACTCGCCAACATTTCCAAGGCACCAAATTAAAGAACACCTTAAATACTCAACCACTCACAACTCCACCAAACACTCGCATAATAAACAACAACCATAAATTCAAACAAGAACAATATTTAATAACCAATCAATTAACAACCAGAACTAAATAACTTTACAACTTACCCATCTAAATTACTCAATTAACTAAAACAATTTATGATAACCATCACCAGTATTCTAAAAGACTTATCCATAAAGAGAACTTACAAATCAACCATTAAATGGATATAAAGGAAGTCAATTTTCAAAAGATTAAAATCCTATTTCACCAATAAACTATCCAATTCAAGAATACCCTAATCAATCACTAATCATGCCCATACATTTAAATTTGCCCTTTCATTTATCAACAAAATTGAAAGCTACTTAATAATTGGGTAGTTAACTCATTCTCATTTCATAACTACTTATGTTCAAAACATTATCTCCTTTCACCATACTAACTTAACACTCACTTCCAATATTTACATTAATTGTGAAAAACACTTAAGACCAATTGTTTATACTTTAAAATGACAATAATAACAATACTCTAAATACCTAAACTACGTATTAGAACTTACCACCTTAAGATCATAAATCTATCTAAATAAATTCCCACACATAAATACCTTTTAAAACCACTACATCTTTATATATTTTAATTCTTTTTGAGGAGGGAATGTAAAAAGAGAATAGATCTATTCTAAGAATCCAACAAGTCTACAAGATTCAACTTCAAAAAAAAGGATAACTTATTTAATTCCATAATAAATTCCATTCCCAAAATATTCACACTAAAACAAGAATTAAATAAGCAATACTGTCATATATTCATAAATTAATTTTTCTACTAAATTATCCTCTCAAAGTTTGTAATTTAACAAATCAATAATAATGACAAACAAAAGATTTCTTTCTATTTTATTATTTCCACTATAACTAAATTCTGTTTTATTTTAACCAGGAAAAGAAACAAAATATTTACTGACAAAATTAAATGGTTACAGCAATAGTTAAATCAGTGCAATCAGAATAAATGAATTAATAAATAAATATATATATATACGAATATAAATATATATATTTATATAAACATACATATATATAAATATATATATATACATATATCTATTTATAAACATATATATATCTTTATAAAAGTAGATGTGCACAGTAAATAGAATTCACGTTTATTTTTTAAAAAATTTAAATACATACAAATTTGAATGGGGAATTTTAATCCCAACAATGGCACGGGAAAAACAACGCCCAGCCGTGGACAGTCTACGGACCCAATAAAATTTTCTTCCCACAAACATTTGATTTCCAACCCCACATAAAAATTTCATACACAAAAAACAATTTCTATTTTATTTGATGCTACCGAAAATAAATAATTAAAAACGAAAAAGAACCTGGCGTCCTGTGTTTTGAAGAAGATTTGTAGAAGCTTAATCCCTCTCGCAGAACCAATTCCCTGCTACCGATTGTTCCTAGCAACAGATCCCCCAAATTCTCCTTCAAAGCCAACCTTCTTCATTTATGATTTTTCTCGAAAACAGAACAAGAATGCAG
The DNA here is from genome assembly GCA_007258455.2 of Sequoia sempervirens. Lineage (NCBI taxonomy): Eukaryota > Viridiplantae > Streptophyta > Pinopsida > Cupressales > Cupressaceae > Sequoia > Sequoia sempervirens. The sequence goes on along the minus strand of VDFB02007866.1, from coordinate 11,484 downwards.
TGTTGAAAACAATTTCTTTCTTCAGAATTCCAACCACCCTCTCCCCAAACAAAGAAAACCCCTTCTTAAAATCAATACCTAGGAAACCCTTCCAATTTCCTCTTCTCGTGAATACCAGAGGTCACATTTCAATAAATCAAAAATAATTATTAATCCTTAATCCCTTTTGTTGCCTTTTTCATGCATTTACATTTCATTTTCTTTTATAATGCATTTGATTAAAAATTAAATAAACTTAAATCCACAAAATTGAACTTTTATTTGAATATATATTCATTATCTCCACAATACATAATTAATTACTTCCACATTAAAATAATTAAAATCAACCATTTGCAAGATTCAAAATAAATGTAATATTTTTACCACTGCTACTAATATTTATCTATTGCTTTATTTATTTATTTTTCATATTCTCTAGTTCTCTTCGACTTCCAAATGCTCTATAGGTGTAGTTTCATTTCTTGTTTTAAAACACTTCAGCTTCCTATCTCCTTATCCATTTAAATTTCTTATTATAATAATTATCTTTTCAAGATTATTTTGTTCATAATTATTATTAACTTCAACAATTTAAATCAATTTATCTAATAATATCACTTTTTCTTTTAACGAATTAGTTTAATTTGATCATTTGCTCTAAATCATTTGATTTAATTTAATTGATTATTACTTTAATTTCTAATCATATTTTAAATAACCTTGCAAATCACTTATGATTTAATTAATTATTTAAACATGACTACTAACATATGATATTTTTCACACAATCAAATAACTCAGTAATCAATGAAGCACACACAAATATTCACACAAAAGTTCAGAACAACCGACACGGAGGGGCATTACACTGAGGCACACTATTTAGAAGGGACCTATTTCATTCATCAACCCATAGCACTTGCACATCCATCCTTTTAGTCATGCTCGTAGCATCCATAATTCACTTTCATTATATGTAGATTCACTTTTCAATCACACGTAGTAATCAAATCACCTTTTTCGCATAAGTTATACCATTCATTAACTTTCACCTTTCACATCACAAACTTTGTGTAGCCTTTCATTCAACAATTCAAATTCATTTTCCACGAGTTCACCTCATGTCCAATTACACTCAACACGACACAACTACCTACAGTTCATATCCATCACTTCAAATCATTTCAAATCTTACTGCATACCTCACATGCACCATACCTCACACGCATCATACCTCATCTCACGACATGTCAACAGGTACTCTTCATATTAATTGTCATAATTAATAATAGAGCTTACTAATTTTGTATATGTTTATCACTCATGCATGCATGTCAACTTCACATTTAAAATTTCCACTGGTTATTAATTGTCCCTCTGTCGTCCTATACTTACTAATTGAGGACAATTTAAATGTAATAAAAAAGACAGGGGTCAGGAACAAGAAGCATAAGAACTTGTTGAGGCTGAAAATGAGGGAGAAATACCCTCTAGTTCCCCTGCTACAACACCTACCCGTAGCATGGAGGAACCATAAGAGAAAGTCTTGTAGGAAATGTCCATAGCTGAATACTATCTAGAAACCCAAGCTTCTAATAAGAAACCACTAAAAGCACATAAAAGAAAAAGTGGGGCTTCTACTTTTGTACCTGCAAGGGGGAAAAGGAAGGCCACACCATCAAGAAGGTGATCACATCACCTAAGGAATAAGGGGCCCATGAAGGGAAGGGATAAAAAGAAAAAAGAAGATGTTATAATGATAGAAACAGACACAGGCTCATAGGGGAATGCCCTTGGTGATGATGTGAAAACACTAATTGTATAGCCTTTGTATTTTTCCAGCACTTTTGACTCTAATTTAGAAGACATTTTTGTTTCCAAAAAGAAAAGAAGATCTCCAAAGAGCTTTGTCTCATAAGGGTTTATGTATATAGAGGAGGTAGGAGAAGAAAAAAATTTGGAGAAAGAAGAGGATTTTTTCTTGGAAGAAAGGAATACAAATAAAGAACTACAAGAGCCTTGTAGATAATTAAACAATTAGAAGACTTATTGAAAATATATCAGCAAAAGGACAGTGGGAGGGATGCAAGAATGAGGGAGTTGGAAGTAAGACTCCATAAATTTGAGCATGAATCAAAACTGAAAATATTGGCACAACTTGTCATGGTGGAAAAAGATGGAAAAGATCTAGTTCCAAAGAGCTCAATTGGACCTATAAAGACCCCCACTATAACGACTATTGTGTCATTAGGTATTGAATTTTGGAAGAGAACACAAGAATTCTCCCAAAAATAAAAAGAATGGGACAAGGAGAAAACTAAAATGATGTTGAGCTAGGATAGTCAAGAAGCAAGAAATAGAGGTGAAGAAATTGAAAGTAAATATTGAAGAACTGGTAGATAAAATAGTGCAACTGATGAAATGCAAACCACCTACCAAACTTTATGCCCTATTTTTGCAATAATTTTTTTTATGTTTTCAGTTTAGTTAGATAATTAGTGACTTTCCTATTGCAATGAATTCAATAATTTCATTTTAGAAACTTTCCAGAGGTCCACACCTAAATTGCAATACCAATTGTGTGAATTTTATTTGCACAATTTTGTTCTTTCTTATAAAATGACATGGAACCCATTAATGTTTGTGGGGATCTCCATATTAGGGCCTTGAATTCTTATGTTAGAAATGAGCATCAAAGGGGGAAGCTTCTATAGGAATATCATGAGAGAGAGAAATCTCTCACCCTACAGCTAAGAGAGGAGTCAAAAGACCCTAATGCATTAGTGGACTAGTGGTTAGAGCTTATATAGAACATGAGAGTCAAACCAGAGATTATGGAATGTCGAGAAAGAGATTATAGGAGAATGAAGGAGTTAGAAACATGTACCATTAGAGAAGCCTTTAACTTTGTTTAGAATATATGGGATGATCTTACTCTAGAACTCAAGAGAAAGGAACCACACTCCATTTGCAATTATACAACAATGATTCGTAGGTCATATAAATGTATTTAAATTGCAATGAGAAATGGAGTTGTTTGGTTCCCACTTACCTTCCATCCTCCTATTCTCTTGTTCCCTATACCACATTGAACATGGAGGAACTAAGAGGAAGAGGCAACAACAAAAGAAAAAAGGTTGTCAAAGCTCTTAGATCAAAAAGGTTACTACTTGAATTAGGGTAAAGGAGTAGACTGTGTGGTATATTTTAGAGAGATGGCCCTACAATATAACCTTCAACCTTAAAATTGCTTGAGGACAAGCAATAGCTTTAGTTGGGGGAGAAATGATGGGCTCAATTAATGACTAGTTTTCCTTTACTATTTTATGCTTTTATCATTTCATTTTCTAAGTTTCATAGACATTACCAAGACCTTATATATCTTTTATATGTCTTTTGTACACTTTTAAGCAGTTTCAAGCATGTGGAAATAGAAATGTGCTATGTTGATATATGTTTGTATGAATGTATGAATGTCTATGTAATTTAGTATGATTCTATGTTTAAATTATGATTGTTAATAATGTGGATACCTTAGGAATGAGAGTAACATCTTGCAGCAAGAAAGACTATTAACCCACAACAATAGGTTTTCCAACCTGCAACATAAGGACTGCAAATGGTTGCAAGGGAAAATTTAAATAGAAAAAGGTGCAACACTTTGAGAAGGAATGAAAGTGTGATCATTTATTGATCAACTGTGAGTCACCACATCATCCTCTTGCTCACTGAATAAGACCACTAGGAGGAGAAGGAATTTATTCTCAATGGGACTGATTTATGACACGATTGTTCTCAGGAACACGTCTTTATCATAGCACTTAACCGCTAGGCATAAGAGTTTTAAACTGGTTTTTCTATTTCATAATTATTATTTTATGTTTCATATTAAGTCATCTTCCTATCTTTGAGGGAGAGTGGACAGTTACTTTATGAGTTTTTTTTAAGTCTTAAAAGAATTAACTCTTCATAGACCTTGTATAGTGGGATCTGTCATCGAGGAGCAAATCTAGTTGCTAGTATTTTTTCTAGTTGTTAATTGATCAAGCTAATAAGTTAGTTTTTATTTATTATTAGTTGCAACAGTAGATATGTGTTATTGAATAAGAAATCTTTAGCAGATTCTTGTTGGATTGAATGTAAGAGTTAAGTGTTTATATGTAATAAAGAGAATTAGTTAATATCATGATTTGATGAGTATGTGAATGTTTGACAACTTTTGTGGAAGTAGCAACTTAATCAAGGGCCACTTGAGGTACTATTAATCCACTTTGCTTTTTATTATTAGATTAATTAATGCATTGTTGAATTTAGTTAGTAGTTTCTAGTTATATGCATGTGTTGTAATTCATGAATGCAATTCTGTAGTTTTGAATTGAATTTTGTAGCTTCGTGTTGGTTCCATACTCTAGAGGAATTAGCTAGGAATTAGTTTTTAACAGTTGATAGTTACAGTCTTAAGTGTTAGGTACTCATAGCATAAGGAGTAATTTACATTTATTTCCCCTATTTTGTGAATTAGTAATTCATTTCACTTTTTACCTTTTGCAATCCTTTGTACATGTGTAATTGCATATACTCAATTGATATAGGATACATCTAGAGTCTATGAATGCATATATAGCATCAGCATTGTCTAAAGTTTACAAGTCCCTAGTTGATAGTTAAATGCCTCTTGTGAAAGATGAATGTTCTGTTAGGAATTCATCCTTTGAGTTGTGTGTAGACCCAGTAAAACCTAAGTTTATTAGACATTAGAGAGGCTCCATAGGTATCCTTTATTTTTTGTACATCTTGGGCCAAAGTACTTGTGAAATTGAAGGGAAGTGATTGATATTGTAAGGAAGCTAAGTTAGCGAAACAAATTCCTACACTAATCTTGAGAGGAGAATAATGCAAAACTTCACATATCTTTAACAGTTACACAAACTTAAACAAAAATAAATAAATATCATGCATACCACGACACAGTGATTTACGTGGGGAAAACCCTTTCGAGAGAAAAACCCCACACTCCAAAAGTTTCCCAATATATTATTCAGTAAATCACAAAGATTACAATTGTATGAGAGGGGGACCACCATGTGCAAGGCCCTAGGTCACGGAGGGTCAAGATGTGGAAGGCTGCCCTAACTTACCTCAGCTAAACGGGGTGTTAGGATATGAGGATGAGAATGATGAGGGCTATAAAGTCCTGCAACCACTCTATGATTTTGAGATTCAAAATGAGGCTAGGCGAGCTGGTTTTCAAGCTCAACACTATATCTTGAATAACTCTTTGTTTGGGGACGATAGCACAGTTTCAGGATGACAGCACAACACACTAGTGTCTCTTAGGTGTGCTGGTGTCCATACGACCAGAGGACCGAACGTACAATGTGAACTATCAAAAAACAAGATAACAGCCTAGCTAATGACTTCTAAAAGAGAAAAACAATACTATGAAATATGAGAAGTACAAACGAATGTGATAAAGCAAATATACCAAAGCTAGGGTGACGAAGATGATTTCATAGAAGAGCCTATTTGCCAGCTGGCACTGCAAAGCACGTTCACCTACACACAAAGAGAGAGGAAAATGTTGGGTGGTTGTATAAGGGCCTACCTCAGTTAGACCCTACTTTGGTGTTTCCACCTCCACAAAAAGCCAAGAAAGCGAGATAAAGAAGACAATGTAGTAAAGAGCACAAAAGCATTGCAAAACAATAAATGTGCTAACTCAACCAAGTGATAGAGGAGAGGAAAAAGAGCTTACCACCTCCACCAAGAGCACTCAAGGCTACTTGGGGGAGAGAATGAGAGTACTTGAGCCTCTATTGTAATGGTGTTTGTCACCAACTTGTTCTACCGAAGTGGAGTGATGTATTTGCTACAATGAGGGGTAAGAATGTTGCTAGAAAGCTTGAGAGTGTGTGCAAGAGTGTGAAGTTGAGCTTGTGAATGAAGTGAAGAAGTTGGATTGAATTCTTAAAGGATGTAATGTATATTCGGGTCGATCAGCTGAAGGGGGCATTACAACTTGACTCCCAATGAGAAGTGTAACGCCTCTGCAGGTTCAGCCGTAGGAATCTACTAGGGACATAAGCACACTGTGTGGATGTGTGTGCGCCGTGTGGGCGTCCCCGACAGAAATGCTTCCACCAACGCTCAAAATAGGTGCCAAGTGTGACAAAAGTAGTGGGCTTAGGTGGAATTAAGCCTACAAATTTGGTTTTCTAAAGTGGAGAAGGAAAAAATGGGAATTTGTGTTAGGGGTGCAAATTCACTCCTATACATTTTTCCCCCACTTTAGCGAGCACGAGTATTGATTAGTGCTTAATAAAGTAGATCACAGAAGGAGAAAGGTTAGGAATGTATACCTGAACCATCGAGGAAGTAGATCACGATCTAGAAAACCTGAAGGTGCAGGACAAGCAAAGGACATCATAGCTGCTTGAAACTATGAAGTTGAAGGAATAAAGTGCCTTACAGGCCCATGAACCTACAAGGAAGGTGTCCCCCAAAAACTCTAGCATGGAGGATACCCCATGAAGCAAGTGCCTTACAGGCCTGCAAACCTACAAGGAAGGTGTTTCCCAAAAACTCTAGCATGGAGGAAACCCAAAGGAAGCACCCTACAGGCTCTCAGTCCTGCAGTGAGGTATCCCCCAAGATCTCTCACATGGAGGAAACCTGAGAAAGCAAACTCCACAGAGTCAGGAAGTGGCCAAGTAGGCAAGTAAGCGGACAGTTGCGCAGACTATCAATAATTTGGAAAGCTTTCAAACGGGTCCCTCGGGAACCCTTCAAAAGGAGAGGGGTCCACTCAAGGGACGCACTATTTGAAAGGCTAGGTCTAGTCAGGCTGCCCCCAAGCTAGACGTGAATGTTTTCACTCAAGATAAGATATTTCGAAGGGGCTCCCTTAGGAACCCGTTGTGAAGAAGGGGGTCCACTCAAGGGATGCACGGTTCGAAAGCAGTTGTTTTCTTTCTCAAAGCGATCCATTATCAAGGAATCCTTTTGAAAGATGTTCACTTCATTAAGGAATTTGAAAGGAAGAATATGCCCCCACACGAGGGGAAGGTCAAAGATGTTCCTACTTCAGTGGAAGGTTTTCAAGTCCTTTCTTTATGAACCCACCATGAAGGAAACATGTTATGTTAGGGTTCCAAGTTGAGAATATAATTTTGAAGAAAGGTTTGCGAAGATTTTCAAGAAAAGATTCGTTGACAATGAATGCATTTTTTGAAAATAAAAATGTTGAAGAAAGGTGTTGTTGCACATGAGAGGGACAACTCAAGCAAAGAAGAGAAAAATATAAAGAGAAAGCAAAAGAGAGAAAATAGCACGAACAAAGGGCACAGGGCGATTTGATTTAGTGGGGTCATATTTGTTTGAGCTCATATGAATAATAGGTAACTGCAGTGCAAGGTGAAAAATCATCAATCCCTAACCAGATCAGGAAGAATGCATGAAAAATAAAGTAAAAATAAAAAATTGGGTCAACATGGAAGGGAAGCCTAAATGCCCCCAACGCTTTGCATCACCCCCAATTTATCGAAAACCAAGCACAAACATTGAAGAACGCTGATACAAATAGAAGAAGGTTTATGACACAAAAACCATGTCTGTATCCAAGTACCAACAAGGGTGACGAGGGTCATCCAGGCACACATAGCATGATCACAGGGGAACACATCATGAAACACACACACACACACAAGATCAAGAATAGGTGTCCTCCTAACATTGATCAACCAGGAGGTCATCCACTTCCCACTCTAGATCATTGTAGGGGGAAGGAGGATGATCTTGCAATGGGGGAATGTTAAGAGGAGGAGCATTCAGCTCTCCCACAACAAGTGCCAAGGAAGAAGTCCCTACAAGGTCTTCTTCACTGAGCTCTCTTAGAGCTAAGGTCAGAGACTTTGCGAAGATCACTAACAAGGTCGAGACTCCATCCATAGAGTTAAACATGCACCCCACAGGAGTGTCATGTCTAACTTCAGTGGATGGGGCGGGCTGCACCTAAGATTCATCGCTAGGCTCACTGAATGACTCAGGAGTGGTGACAAACTCAAGGGAAGCTGAGACTGGTTCTGTCACCAAGATAGAACAAGTCAACGTGGAGCCACCTTGTGGAGAAGGTGGGCTCTTCTTACATCCTTCACTGCTAGAAGGACCACACTCCACCTTTTGCTTCATTGCAGGAGATGAACTACCCACAGATGAGGCTAGAGGTGCAGAGGAAGAGGAGGAAAGAACCGCAGTAGACATGACCATGGTTTTAGTCATATCCACTAGTTTTGGGAAATGTTGGATATCTAGAATGGACATCAGCAAAGGAAGCTCCACCAAAGGAGTGATGAACACCTATACCCCCTTGGGGTTAGGCACATTCGTACTCACAACGGAAGCCAGAAGCGGTACAGGACTAGACTGAAGAGAGGCAGAAGAAAGGGAAGAGGGCGACACTGCAGGAGGCCCTAAAATAGGGGTGGTCATCTCTTCCTCCTTCCTTTGTGAGGCGGCCTACTCAACCAAGAGATACTTTTTTCAGCGCTTGTGCTCACACGCAAGGTGGTTTCTGTGACTCTTTGAGCTAGAGGCCAAAGGCTGCGAAGGAACAAAAGGCTCTTGCTTGACCATGGAAACGTCCACTATAGCCATTTCCAACAAGGGAACGGATTCCTGAATGGGAGCAAGAGGAATAGGTTGGGGAGCAGCAGGGGGATTTAGCTCAAGAGCCTCGGCAATGGGCCTCTTCCCATTCACTACTTTGGGAGTAGGAGAAGTAGGAGGTCATGGATCGAATTCCCTCTGGGAACCTTTCTTTATGTCGTATAAGTAGTACCATGGTTCGGGGTATTCATTAGGGAGATATGTGATCCTAAGCTTGGGTCTACACAAAAGAGGAATCATCGGACTCAACGGATAGCCGCCAGGCTGACTCATCCAATACTCTTCTCAAGAAAGGGGAGAGGACGAGGCAGTCCAAGGAAAGGCAACCTTCTCTTTACCTTTATGGGAGGGAGAGGGAGCCAGCATGGACTTATCTTTTCCTTTCCTGGGAAGAGAGAGTAATTGGTATAGGCTTCTCCTTCTCCTCTCGGAAGAGGAGGCAACTGATTGTTTTATTACGGGAAGGGTGAGTTTCGTCTATCCCTAGCCTCCAGTTTTATACTTCACATAATTCTTGTAAATTAGGTTTCTTCTTTCTTGGAGGAAGTGGACCAATTGGGGAGGGCCAAAAGTGATCCAACAAATATCCACCATGGGACACCAATGGCTGGTATCTAGTGTCATGCACTACATGCACAACACCTTCATGGGATAATTTTAAACACTTGTGAATAACAAAGGTGATTTCGTTCATGGAAGCTAGCCAAGGTATGCCTAGCTTCAGCCTAAACAAATCTGACTCCGGGATAACATCAAAAATCATGTCAACAGCCCTGGGTCCAACTAGGACGGACAAAGTTATCGAGTTGTAAGGTTTAAGAGACATACCATCATGCATACGAATGGTAGATTTTGTTTCTTCATATTTTTCCCTTTGTAACAAATTTAATACTAATGTTTCTTCTGTGATAACATTCACACGGCTCGCAGGGTCTATCAAAACTCTTGTCACAATGTTACCATTGATGCACGTGGGAATGTAGAGAGTTGAGGGTTTATTGTTTAAGGGAAAATCTTGTGATATGAATGTAATGTCTGGCGAACTGTGTGTAGGTGGAGCAGTGGAAGTTACCATGACCATGTTAACATAGGCCCCGAGCTGAGTAGCAAAATCAATTGGATTTACAATCATGTTAGCAAAGTGTGACGAAAATAGGTCCGTGTATATCTACAATTCACTATTAGCTTTCACCACTGATTTGTTAGCATTTTGTTTACTCCCACCGAGATGAATGGTACCGTCCTTGATGCAGTCTTGTATCTCATGATGCAACCGCATACAATGTTCGGTATCATGTCCATTAACCCGATGGTACTGACAATAATTGTTTACATCATACCAATTAGGGTAAGGCACCTTAACAGGCTTCAAATTCGAAAAGTTTACGATCTTATCCTTCAACAACTTATAGAAGATAGAAGAATAAGATTCTGATAACTTTGTGAATTTTCAGTTATGCTTGAGGCCGTTGTTATCAGTAGCGGTAACTACATTCGTAATGGCCTTACCTTTCCTAGATATCAATACGATGTACTTTCCCTTAGAATGGGAGCGCGAGGAAGATCCCCCAAACTAAACAATCATTTGTTGGTACTCTCATAAGGTTGCACACAAGTGCGCGAAAGAAGGATATTTCATAAGGGTGAATTTCTCTTGCCAAGGCCTTTGTAAGTACCCTATGAATACCTTATGTGCGTCGAAATCAGGTAGCTGATACAAGATTTATGGAAGGAGCGCTTGGTAGCGTGCTATGAAATCAATGGTTTTTTCATTATCTCCTTGTTTACATCGGACGAGATCCAAAAAGGTCATCTTCAACCTGATGTTCACTTGAAATTGTCTGAGGAATTGATTTACAAGTTGGTCAGACAAGAAAATGGAATTGTCAAGCAAGGAACAGTACCACTCAAGCGTTGTATCCTTGAGAGATCAGGGAAATAGTTTAGCCATCAATGTGTTGTGATGGAAGGAGTCTATGCACAAGGTGTTAAAGGCAGACACATGCGTCTGTGGATCACCTTTACTGACCTACTTTTCAAATTTAGGGATCTCCATTCCTTAGGGGAATGGAGTGTTTAAGATCACAACTGATAACGGACTATGTTGAAAGAAGGGCTGGAAGATAGGCTACGCAGAGGCTTGGGAAAGACTCACTAACTGTCTCTGCATCTTACCCATATTCTGAAGAAGAGTGTTCAAAATGGGGTCATTAGAAGATAGAGGGCTAGAGGAACCTCCTCCAGAACCACAGCCAAAGCCACCTCCAGAACTACCACTGGTATGACCTCCGTCAAAACCACTACCAAAGCCATCGCCACCAATAGGGCCTCCGTCGGAGCCACCACCATGACTTCCATTGGAACTGCCTCCACCAGTACCACCTCCGCTTCTGAATCCACCATTTCTACCAAAGCCCCCACCACTCATCCCGCCAAAACCTCCACCACTAGAGGTGAAGCTAAAGCCCAAGGGGACCCTGTTTACTTTGATAGTTTTGGGTTGTTCGGAGATAGAAGGGATATTGATAAAGGGGACCGGATCGGCCATATAACGGATGTGGGAGGTATCAATACTCCTAACTGTCACTCACGCTCTTTGAAAGTATCTCCTTGTACAAAGCTAGAATTGTTTGAAGGAGCACACGCTTCAGCAAGACTGAGGAGGCTAGTCAAAAACTCTATGCTTGTTCGATCTTTATCCATCATATGCTTTAACTTGCTGACAACCCAAGTGGCCCTAGCCATCTTCAGGTTTCTTTCCAAGTGATTTTCTAAGTCACCTAGCTCTTTAGCGAGGGCGGAGACATACTCTGTAGTAATTTGAATGGCCTCATACTC
>VDFB02007864.1:0-21255 GCA_007258455.2 Sequoia sempervirens | reverse complement strand
TGAATAGCACAATCACCTTCTATTCATGATATCTTTCTATTGTCCAATCATCCCTTCTTGATTTTCAGATATGATGTGTAAGTGCCATCATAGGTGCTATATTCTGAACCACACACCTAAACATGCTTTTTGTGGAAGAATGTGTTAGAATTCCCAGATTATGCTTTGTAACTGTCTTTCCAAAAAAAATGGACATGATAGAAATGGAGATTTTACATCCATTTGGTATACTTCAAAAAATTTATAAACTAAATATGCAAGAAACACTCTAATAGCTTCAAGTCTAACTACTAGTGCAAATGTATCATCAAAATCTACACCCTCAACTTGAGCATAGACCTTGTAGACTAATCTAGCTTTATTTCTTGTTATCTTTCCAGATGTCTTCATTTAGTTTATTCCTAAATACCTACTTTAAGCCTATGGTATTCTTATCAACAAGCCTAGGAACAAGTTCCTGAGTATGTTTTTTCTCTATTTGACTAATTTATTCTTTGATGGATTCAATCCAACTTTCATCCTTACTAGCTTCTTCATAAGATTTAGGCTCTATTTCAAATAGTAAAAAATATTTTACCTATTCTAGTTGTGCAAGATTTCTTGTTGTTATACACATCAACTTTGTTTCCTTAAATTTTCTTCTCAAAATGATCTCTTTTGACAAATTTGGGTGGAGATTTTAGAGTAGGGTTTGGTTCCTCTTCTTCATTAGCACCACTCTTTTCTTGTGACTCTTTTTTTGTCTAGATTCTTCTTTTTCTTCATAAGAAGGGACTTTTGAATACATGACATCTTTGTGTAATGGTTGAGAGTCTAACAATAAAACTTTCAACTATCTTCTATAGTCAACCTTTTATTGTAGCACTTATAAGCTTTTCTTGTAGTTGAATAACTCAAAAATATTCCTTCATCATATCTTCTCTCAAATTTACTCAAAATTTCTTCATCCCTTTTTACAAAACATCTACTTCCAAATATTCTAAAATACTTCACATATGCATTTTTGCCTTTCCATAATTCATAGGGAGTCTTATCATGATTTTCTCTTAATTGTGCTATGTTAAGAATATAAACAGTAGTAGGAATTGCTTCATTCTAGTATCTATCAGGTAATTTGGCTTCATTCAACATTGTTATAGCCATTTCCTAAATAGTTTTTTTCTTTCTCTCAACAACTCCATTTTGTTGAGGTGTTCTAGTTGTAGAGACATGTCTTCTAATTCCATGTTTTTCACAATACTTATCAAATTCATGAGAAGTGAATTATCTACCTCTTTCAGACCTTAAACATATAATCCTTGACCAATCTCATTCTCAACCATAGCTCTAAATTTTTTGAATATTTCTAAAGCTTGAGATTTATCTTTAAGAAAAAGTACCCATGTAATTCTCGAATAATCATCTATTAGCAACAAGAAATACCTTTTTCCATTGATTCTTTGAGTTCTTTTTGGTCCACACAGATCTATATGTATCAAATCTAGAGGGTTAGAAGTTGAATATTCTTTTGTATTGAATCTAATCCTAGTTTTCTTTCCTTCAAGGGATTCCTTACGAAAAGTACTTGTTGGTTTTCCAATACTAGGCATATGCTTGACTATATTCTTCTTGCTAAATTACACTAGATGATCAAAGTTAATATGACCCATACTTTTGTGCCATAACCAAATTTCATTAGTTTTCCCTAATAGACATCCTCCACTTTTTATCTCTCAAATGGTACAAGTTGCCATCATTTATTCTTGCTTCAATGAAAATTCTACCAGAGCTAGCTTTCCTTATCTCACATCCACTAGCATAAAATAACAAATTATTTCCTTTGTCACACATCTAACACTATACAACACATTAAGTTCACCATCTATGCATAGTGTACCTTTCCCAGTTATCTTAGCAGTAGTATTGTCACCAAACTTAATTGTACCTCCATTCCATTTATCCAAACTAGTGAATTTTCTCTTATCTCTAGTCATATGACTAGAGCAACCACTATCAATTACCCAAGGATTGCCTTGTACTTTGGCATGAAATGCTATTTGGACAATTATTGATTCTTCATTCTTCATCTCAGTCTTCTTCTCTATCCAATATATTTTTAGATTTTTCTTCTCTTCCTCATAATTCTATTCCTTGGATGAACATGAGCTGGTCTATTTTTACTTTGAGAGATAAATTTATTTTTCTCCTATCTAGGGGGATTTGTAACCACACTTCTACAAAATTTTACAATATGGTCATAATTGTTATAGTTATAACAAACATCATTTAGACAAACTAGATGATTCTTTCTACCAAAATTATGTCTATCATTTCTAAAAGGTCCAATCCTGCAATTTATAGCTTTATGCCCATATTGATTATATGAAAAAAAATAACCATGAATGGTTTGTCTTGCATGTTGGCCTTTGAATCTTCCCTTTGGATTGTGCACTTTGATGGATCCATCAATGACAAGTTTCTCAGATTCTTCAATCCTTAACTTGCACTTCTCAAATTATATTTTATTTCATCTCTCAAGTCTTCTAAAGTAGAGACTAGTTCACCTTTCGAATCTACCTCACTTTCTTCTTCCTCTTCAAAATCTTCACATTTTTTAATTTCTTCAGCCATAAAAGCGGTTTCAACTACTTCACCAACTTCACTTGCAGAAGAGAAACCATCCAAAGAACTAATTTATTTATCTACATAAAGACTCTTCTTTTCACCATAGTTTCTCCTTTTATGTTTTGAAATTTCTTGACTCATGGAACTATCTCCCTTTTTATTTTCATTTAATAGAAATTTTGAGGTATAATGACTTATTTTACCATAGTTAAAATATTTGAAAGACAACTTACCTTTGTATTTTCTAGAGCCCTTCAATTTTCTGACAAAGTTTGCTTCTTCTTCATTTGAACTAGTATCAAGTTTTGAATCATCTTCAATCTTCTTGATCTTGGAAGTATTGAATGCCACTTCATTCTTTGTTGATCCTATCCATTCATTTCTCATTTAATATGCATTTAGTGACCAAAAAAATTCATCCATAGAGAACTTGTCCAGATATTTAGCTTCTTCTATTATAGAAACTTTAGAATCAAATCTTTGTGGGAGAGACCTCAAAACCTTCTTTACAAAAACCTTGTCTTCAATATTCTCACCAAGACCTTTGATTGCATTCACTACCTCATCTACCCTAAGAAAGTATGCTATAATATTTTCTTCATCCTTCATCTTAAGAATCTCAAAATTTCCCTTATGAGTTTATAATTTTTCTTGTTTTACTTGTTCATCACCATCATAAATATTGTGTGGTTTCTCCCATACATCTTTGGTAGATTTACAATGCATAAATTCTACTAATTTTGTATTGTTTAGACCACATAGAATAGCATTTTTAGCTTTGGAATTGTATTCACAGGCTTTCTTATCAGCTGAGTTAGTGGGAGGATTTTTTGGTGCTTTGTAGACATCTACAATAGACTGCCATACATCAAATCCTAGAGAAGTCAGGTAAGTCTCCATTTTGATTTTCTAGAAAGAATAATTTGTTCCATCAGATAATGGTGCTTTGTTTGAATAAGATCCTTCTTGTCCAACCATAGTGTTCTTGAAACCATATCTACCTTAAGTTAATTAAAATTTCTTCAAGGAACCTTGTGCTCTTATACCAATAGTTGAAAGAACATCAATACAATGAGAGGGGGGTGAATCAATGTATGGAAATTTGTATCAAATTAAAACAACAGATAAGATTTAAGGTCACACAAAAATATCAATAATAAAGAAGAAACTAGATATATTTGGAAAACCTAATGTGGGAAAAATGCAATGAGAATAGCTGCTAGGATCTACTATCCTAATCCAACATCACAATAAAAGATTTTACATATGTTTTGTATGTACCAACTTATAGGTACATTAACACCCAAGTACACTACACACCTAAGATAATGTTTCAAGGAACCAACCTCAGGGTACACAACACACCTAATTGAGCACCAACTCAAACTTTTTAAGGCACCAACCTCTACAACATTACAAGTTCATATATGTTGATACTAGTTCTTCTTCAACCTAAAATGCACCTTTTCAATTAATTAATTTGGAATCTCTTCCTTTTCTCTTCACTTCTCTCGTTTTACACTTACAAAGATCATCACTTTAATATATTTTTATCACAAACCATACATTCTACCACCAACCTGCAAAACCATGCAATTCAGTAACCTATGTTAATTCAAATTATCTGTATTTATGTCTCCACTATACACATGATATGTCAAAATTGTATATTCAAAAACCACTCACGTAACCATTTTGACCATGACAGTAACTATTTCCATAGTTACATAAACCCTAACTACTTCATAGTCCCATGAAACCGTCACTTTTATCATTTTTCAAAAGTACATTTAAACTAGCTTCATCTCTATAACTACCCATCAAATTTGATCTTCAGGAAGTATCCATTTTCTCACTTTGAATATTGATCATTGATCTTTCCTTTTCCACCATGATTTGATGGTCTTTGTTTAGTATGATTCATCTGTAAAATGTGATTGTTTGATCAAGTCTCCTTTGAATACATGTCGTAGATCTATATTGCATACCATATTCTTAGCACATTTTTACTCTGTGCTTGAAGAATGATATATGTGATGTATAGGAGCTCTATGATGCAATGAGTGATTGCCACTTTGTTGAATAGGACAACTAAGAGGGGGGTGAATCAGTTGTCATAGAATTAAACCTTTAATTCAATCACCAGAACTAATACTTAAAATTGCTGAAATGATTAATCATCAAATGCCAATGCAAAAACTCAAATCCAACACATAAACACAATAACACCAGATTTACATGGAAAACCCAATGAGGGAAAAACCATAGCGAGGATTAAATCAAACTATAGAGAATATAAAAACTGATTACAAAAAGGCTCACTACCTGAAATAAGGGCTCATTGTCTAAAACAAGGACTCACTGTTCGAAACAAAGACTCACTATCCAATAGGGCTACAAACTAGAGGGCTCACTACCATGATGATGCAAAGAAGACAAAGAAGACTTGTTACAGAGAGAATACAATCCCAATGAAACAAAGGATTCGGGTATGTGTAGGATCATCATGGAAAAAATAGGCCCTTAAGTGGCAAAAAAATTAGAAAAATCAGAGTTAGGAAACTTCACGTAAAAATATGAATAAGTTATCTATATTATTTCAAAAATATGTAAGAATAGAATCTGTAGCAAATTGAATGTAGTTTCTAAATTACTAGGTTTGTTTTTTTAAACTATTTGGTGAAAATTTTAAATTTCAATGCAGAGTACTTATATTTCAGTGGAAAAATAAGTAGGTGTCCGTCTCACCACCCTAACCACAATAAAATGATAATATTTTGTTATAATATTTTAGATATAAGTAGAGGACTTGTGTCCCATGTGATGTATATTTTTGTAATTTTTTCCAAGTAAAGAATTAATTATGATTTTTTTAATACAACTTTTGAAAAATATAAAAAAACTCATATGCCTAACCACCTTAACTTGGTCAAAACTTCATGAAATTCATTTTTTCTTTTTATAATCTTATAGTATGCAAAGCATAGAATGTGACACATGTTTTGGATTCAAAAAATTTGATACCGTTTGAAAGCTATAGATGTTTTTCAATTAATCTATCAATCGGGACTTTAGTCGTAATTTGAATAGAAAATAAATAATAATTACTTATTAAATTCAAAGTAAAGCATAATTTATATTGGTGGAAATTTGAGAATCTCCTTTAAAAACCCTTTTCGTTTCATCAATTTTGGGTAAGGAAAAAGTTGTCAGCCACATACCCATCATATTGCGACTTTTTGGCCCATCATGATCCTGCACATACCCATTCCACCACAATCACTTGATCAACCTACATGAATGATAGAGTTCACCTTCTTCTCAATTCATCCAAAAACTCAGCATTAAGCTTCACACTAATCTCCCACACTCTCAACACACACACTTATTAAATAGAATCAATGTCACACCAAACTACAGTTCCTTTTTTCTCTTATCACTCTTCTTCTTCACTTTTGTATATTTTTCATTATTAACTCAACTTATATTTATACACCATCAAGTCAAATTTGAAACATATCCAAAGTTGGTCATCCAAATCCAAATTCAAATTAGGTCGGTGCCAAAACATCCTAGGGTGGAATTAGAATGAGGGAAACCCAAACACATGCTTCATAGGGACCCAAATAGATCCAACACACTTCATCATTCTCAAAAGTAGTATTTCACACACGGTCAGCCAAACCAATATAAAACACATATAACCATTAAGCACAAACTTTCAAATGTCGAAATTAACTTCAACACAATTAGGGAAACTCAACTCTAGAACTGTAAGTCATAAGACTTCATCAAAAAGAAATCCAAACCAACAACATTTCTCCCGGACCTCAACCAGAAACATAGAAAACCACAGTTCACAACTGGTGAACACAACTTGCACTATACAATAAACCAACAGTCAAAAATTTGAATATTGCACCTTGTAACAACCATGAACAACATATCTAAATAGTAACACCATAGGAGAAAATCCGAACCAAAACCCAAAGCAACCATTGAACACATGCAACATCTCCTTATTACAATTTTCTCAATATTCTTGACATATACAACAAACAACTAGTGGATAACCAGTTGATCAATTGACATCAATGACAACACCTTCAATATTTCCATTCTTGCAACAATCTCCCCCTTTTTCATTGATGAAAAACACATGATCTGAAAAACCATTAAAGACAACATACAAGCTTTGAATACACTTTTTTGTTTCTCCCCCTTAGAAGATAATTTCTTATACACTTCTTCTCCAAATCTTCCTTTCCTTTTCCACATGCTTCTTCTCCCCCTTTTACACCAATGACAAATGAAAAATACTATTTAACATTGATTTCTCCTTTGACATGAAAATATAATACTCATAATGACAACACCTGATACTACCTGCTCCCCCTAAGAGGTAGCCACCAAAACATCATCCCAGAAGAAAGATAGATCCATAGATCCATAGGAATGATGCATTTCCATATTCATCTAGTTTAAGAAAGGAGGGGAAATAACCCCTAACTTCTCCTGGAGATACCCAAAAGTATCTTTAGGAAGAGTCTTGGTGAAAATATCAACAACCTAATCCTTTGTTGGAAAATACTCGAGCTTTACTTCATTCTCCATGACCTTCTCTCTTAAGAAATGATATCTGATAGATATATGCTTCATCCTCAAGTGCATCACATGATTATTTGAAATTTTAATTACACTTGTATTATCATGGAAAATAGAAATGGGATCATAGATATATGGGTCGACAAGAGGAGGACATGCCCAATGTAGAGGTCAAGGTAGAGGAGGTTGATAGAGAGGAGCTTGAGGTGCTAGCAACTACAACTACCATGGATGTAGATGTGGGAGGACATGAGGAGCAGCCAAAGGATGAGGAGATAGGTGAGGAGGAGCAGATCCTTTTTGAGAGGATTATAGACAGAGATGAGGGTTTTGAGGATGTTCCCATTAGGGGAAATTCAGGGGATAGAGATGAAGAGTTGTCTAGACTACAGGCCAAAGTGTAGGCACTGGAGGCTGACGTACAGTCTCTACGAGTAGAGAGAGATGGGATACAAGTGGAGAGAGACACCCTACAATTAGAGAGGGACAGTGCAGTGATCCGAGCTCAGGAGGTAGATCAGAGGGTCATTGAATTTATGGCCAAATGTACAGGTATAGCTATTGACATAGCGTAGGCACTCCTTCGAGCAGAGAGGCAAGATCATCATTATAGAGATCTATATAAGTCGGCAGTCCCACTTGAGTGTAGGGCACCCAGTGCCTCAGTGGCACTAAGTAGCAGTCGATCTCGGTCTCACAGTAGATCTAACCCAGGTGAGAGCAGTAGCATGAGCTTAGGGCGGCATGGAAGTATAGGATAGGCTTATTTTGACTTAGATGTTTTGACACTGATGTTTTTTTCCATCGAGCCTGCAAGCTCTTATTTTGAGATACATTATGACATTGTAATGTGACACTTTTTTTTAGCGATATATATATATATATAATTTTTGGCAACAATTATATGATGTCCAGTTCTTTATATGATATGTAGTATTTAATATGATATGATGTCTTCTATTTATGCATGTCTTAATTCTATATGATGATGCATGCATTTACTTTTATGGTACTATGAATGTCATGTATGGATGCTACGTTTATCATTATGAGATGCAATGTGATTTAAAATGTGCAATGCCATGTGAATGCATTTGTTTTGATAATATGCTATACAATTTATGATGTTGAATGCCTGTTATGCCATGGATTCCTAGATGTGATAGATGTGTATATTTTTGTATTTTTCAAATGCAACATATATGTATGATTTAATATGTACATATATGTGGCAATGTCTAAATGATTTTTGTAACATGAATGCATATATAGGATACTTTTTTTTTGTCTCACAGGACTCCGTCAAAAATGCAGGAAAGAAGAAATGTTAGCGAGGAAAATATGGATGTTAGTATTAGAAATCTTCAATATTTTTCTAAAACATAATAGGCCTTGCATTAATCATCATTGGGAGTTAAATGATACAAATGGATAACAAACACCGTGATATGAGATAGACCAAGGTGTGCAAGGTCATCCACCTGCTAAAAACAGACAGTCATACACAAGGAATGTCTTAACTCATACTAAGGGAAAATTTTCCCCAGTCTTTTTGTCAAGACAAACCATAGACAACAATCAAATAAAAGACAAGTCAAGAGACATCATTGCTCCTCTAAAGCCTTCGTGGGACATCCTCGAGGAAGCTAGTAACTTGAATCGAAGACAAAATAAAAAGACAATAGACAAACAACAGTCAAAGAAAAAAGAGTCTTGAGACATCCTTGCTTCTCTAAATCCTTCATGGGACATCCTCGAGGAAGCTAGTAACTAGACTCAACAACAAAGCCACTACAAAAAGATAAGACAAAACAAGCCATAATTTCAATAGCTAGTAAGAATATTTGCCAAAATTTGATATGTTTGTTGTTTAATTATCTAGGAGATTGATAAGATGCTTTTTTGATAAAGCCTAATTTTAGGAATGACACATATCGTATAAGACATCAAGTTTGGTTTCGATTATGTGACCACCTGCATAAGCCAATGATAAAGCCTGATTTCAAAAAGACACATATCATATAAGACATTGAGTCTAGTTTTGATCATGTGACCACCTGTATAAGGAAATAATAATGCTTGACTAAATGATAATGTATGTTTTCAAGAAGGACACATCTTGTATAAGACATAGGTTGATTGTTTTGGTTATTTGAGTATTTCAGCTATTTGTTTGGTTTGACTTGTTTTTCTTTTTGATGCATGACTTGTCTTAATGTCATGACAATTGTTTGTGTTTGATGACAATGTTCGACTTATTTTTAATCACACAACAAACCCTAAATGACTGACCGAGTGTGGCCTTGGGGGATCATCGATTGATGGCCTTGCCTACATGATACGCACAGAGACCTCGTAGTTCAACCTGACTTTAATTGACAGGACTGACTGAAAAAAAGATTTCATTTATTTGAACATATCTGACGTGTGTGATAGTGAATGTGATAAACCCTAATGGACTGACCTAGTACGGCCTCGGGGGCTCATCGATTGATGGCCTTGCCTATGTTATACACATAGATAACTCGTAGTTCGACGTGACCAATGACTTTGTCTTATTGACTAAGGATTGAGTCACGATTTTATTTTGGAAAACCTAAAGGACTAACTTAATGCCTCGAGGGCACATCTACAAATTTCCTTGCCTACGCCCAGTTGTAGAGGCAACGTAGTTCAACAATGACAAAGACTGATTGGTGCAACTGACTCTGACTCTATTTTTGGATTTTTTTTTAAAGTTTTCTAGATGTTTTTGGGTTTTTTGACATGTTTTGAATTTTTTGTCTTTTTGATGTTTTATGATGTGTTTGGATTTTTTTAGGACCTTTTTGTGATGTTTTTGGATTATTTTCAAGACCTTTTGTGATGTTTTTAGATTTTTACAATGGTTTTACATCTTCAGAAAAGCCACTATAAGAACCAAATGACATAAGTCAAGTTCCTACCCCTAGTTGGGTATAAGACCAATTTATTATGAATAGGATGGAATGGGGATGTAAAGTGTTCTTGATGTCAATCGTTCCAAGTTATGGAAAGGATAAACATTTATTATGGTCGTAATGATAGGGAAGTTAGATTGGAATAATAGTAGACAAAAAAGCAGAGTCAACTACACATGGCATATATTCGCCAAGTTTTCACCATGGTACTCATCCAAAGTGCCACCAAAGTGGTTTTCACTATTGGATGAATTATTTCTCTTTATTGTTTTCTTAATTTTTCAAAAAAAAAATTGATGTTACCAAGATGCCTGTTTTCTAGGTTTTCACCTAGGTAACGATTTTTTTTTCCATTTTTTTGTATTTTTGATGATTAAGACAAGGCTCTCAAAAGCTATGTGTAGAACCTATTCAAATGAAGTATATTGATTAGCACTGATAGTGGTTCTCTTTCAAGGGTAGAGAGCTAGTATGCTCTTGATCCAAAGGCTTCTGTGACAATATAAGGTCCTAGCCAGTTTGGCTCAAACTTTCCTAGTTTTTCTTTTTCTGCTTGATTCTTTGGATTTTCCATTAAAACCAGGTCACCAATGTCAAAATTTAGATTCAATACTTTCTTGTTGTAGCTATGACGAAGATGATTTTGATATGCTTAAAGATGATCTAGTCCCTTTTTTCTTCATTCATCCAGGAACTCTAACTCATGTATTTTTCAGACACGGTACTCTTCATTGTCAATATGCCCTTACAAAGATATCCTTAAGGAATCTCAACCTTAATAGGCAAGATGGCCTCAGAAATGAATACCAAGGAATATGGAGTGGCGCCAGTGGGAGTGCGGATGCTTGTGCAATAAGACCATAGGGAAGGGTTAAGTTATAAATGTTAATCATGACTAGCATCATTGACAGTCTTTTTAAGAATTCTAAGGATTTTTTTGTTAGATTCCTTAGCTTGGTCATTACCCTATGGGTAATATGGAGTGGAAAAGTGGTGATGGATATGGAATTCTTCGCAGAGGTGATGAGCTTCTTGGTTTTTAAATGGGAGGCCATTATTCGTGATTATGAATTGAGGAACGCCATAGAAGCAAATGATATAGTTAAGGATGAACTTAGAAATTTGTATGTCAGTAATGTAGGTCATAGAAATGGCTTCAATCCACTTGGTAAAGTACTTAGTAACAGTAATGATGAATTTATGACCGTTGGAGGATGTAGGATGTATCTTATCGATGAGATCAAGACACCATTGGGAAAAGGGCCATGGTGACATTATGATACAGAGCTCTTGTGCTGGTGTGTGTATCAAGTCTTTGTGAATCTGGGATTGTCGACATTTCTTGACAAAGACATATGAGTCTTTTTCCATCGTAGGCCAATAATATCCCAATCTCATAATCTTCTTAGCTAAGGTGGGACCACTAGAGTGGGATCCACATATACCCTCATGTACCCCACACAAGGTTTCTTGTGCTTCTTCAGTATTGAGACATCTCAATAGGGTATTGTCTAGGGCATGTCTATAAAGGGTATCTCTGATGATGGTATACTTCGAAGACTTATGGATAAATGTCCTACATTGGTTGTTTGAGAGGTCAAGGGGTAGGATTTGGGCATGGAGGTAGTCATATATGTCTTTATACCATAGGGAATTGGGACCGACAAGTTCACACATCATCTCCGAATCTGGGACGTCAAAGGTAGGGACCAAAAGTTGTTCTACCAAAAACTCAAATTTAGGCATGTTGCTAGGTATGTCCAAAAGTGAACCAATGGTTTCCATGGCATATTCTGCCCTATTCTAAATGTGGGGTATTTGATGAAAGATGATGTTGTCAAAATATTGTTTAAAACTATCTGCCATCAGCTTGTATGGGGTGAGCTTTTCATATTTGGTTTCATAGTCATCATTAACTTGTCAAACTACCAGCTGAGAATCTTTGTAAACTTTTAGATGCTTAATCTTCCATTTGATTACAATTTTTAATCCTATTACAAGAGCCTCATATTCTTCTATATTATTGGTGCATGGAAAAGAAATTTTGAATCACTTAGGAATAGTGTCACCCTGTGGTGTGATAAACAATACGCCAACCCTTGAACCATGATTTGTGTGGGACCCATCAAAGTATAACTTCCATGCCATTCTTGTGTCAAGGGTGAAAATGAATTCATTAAGAAAATATGAAACTATAGGATGATCTTCCTTAATCAGTGCTTCTACCAGCTGGTTAGCAATAACTTGTCCTTTTATAGCTTTTCTTTCTACATACTAGATATTGTATTCACTGAGTACCATTACCCATTTAGCCAGTTGTCTTGTTAATGTTGCTTTACTAAGGAGATAATTCAAAGGATCTATCTTTGCAACCAATATTGTTTAGTGGTTCAACATGTAGTGCCTAATTTTTTTAGTAGCGAAAACTACTGCAAGACAAGCACGTTCTATGGTACTATAATTTAGTTCATAACCTACCAAAGTGCGGCTGATATAAAACACTTCCCTTTCATGACCCTCATTATCATTTTCTGCAAGTAAAGCTCCTAGCGCTAATTTGGTTGTTGAAATGTAGAGTATCAAAGGTCATCCATCAGTAGGTGGCATTAACACTAGTGGTGTAAGTAGGTAATCCTTGATCTGTTGAAAAGCTTCTTGGCATTTATTTGTCCATACAAACGGTACCCCTTTTTTGAGTAGATGTTGGAAGGGATATATTTTATCTACTAACTACACTATGAATCATCTAATAGACCGTAGTCTCCCTTGTAGTGTTCCTAGTTGACTTATATTTTCCAATGGAGGCATGTCCATTATAGCTTTAACTTTTTTTGGGTCCACTTCAATGCCTCATCTAGAAATGATGTATCCTAGAAGTTTTCCTTATTGCATGCCAAATACACTTTTTTTCAGATTTAGCCTCACTTTATATTCTTCTAGAAATGATGTATCTAAGACCCATAAGTGATCAACCCTTGTCAATGATTTAGCTATCAGATCATCCACATAGTCTTCCATGAGAGTATGTATGAGATCATGGAAAATGGTTGTCATGGTGCGTTGATATGTTGCTCTGACATTTTTTTAATTCCAAAGGGCATGATGTTCCAAGAAATAAGTTCCCAATGGACAAGTGAAAGCTATCTTGTGTTGGTCTTCAGGTGCAATTCTAATTTGATTACATCCTGAGAAACCATCCATGAGGGATAACATTTCATATCCTGTTGTTAGGTCCACAATCATGTCAATATTTGGTAGAGGAAAGTCATCTATAGGACATGCTTTGTTTATATCTTGGAATTCTATACATATGTGGATAACCCCTATTGGTTTCGTCACTAGTACCAGATTAGAAATCCATTCTACATAGTCAATTGATCTGATAAAGCCGACATCCAACAATTTCTTTAGTTTAGCTTTGATTAACAAATAAAATTTGTGAGTGCATTTTTCTTAATTTATGATTCATGGGTTTAGCACCTAGTTGTAATGGAAAATGATGTAATACCAGGTCAAGATCCAGTCCTGGCATGTTGGCATATGACCATGCAAAGTTGACTTGTCTTTCTGTGAAGAAGTTATGAAATTCAGGTTGCTATGTTTTTGACAAAGATGCTGCAAAATAGATTAGCTGAGGATTATCATAAGTGCTTATGTTGATCTCTATAGATTCTTCAACCAACATTGGTGAATTTTCTTGAGCAATGGGGAGAATATTCAACCCTCCATCCTTGGGTGCCTTAGAGAGGTTTTTTCCCTTGGATGCATCCTTATCTTTTTCTTTTTCATTGTCCAAAGGCACATTTCAATTTTCACCTAGGGACTCGTCATTTGTAGTTTTTTCATTGTTTTTCTTATTGTTTCTACTTTTCTGACTGGAGGAGTGAACAGACTCCTCAAAATAAGCCATGTTATCGAAGTGTATGGTAAATCCAGCCTCATGGTCACCACTAGGTATGCCTTCTCGTAGTCCCATGAACTTAGCTATTACTTTGTCATTCTCAAAGGTATCTAATATGGGGGGTCTTGTTGA
The DNA here is from genome assembly GCA_007258455.2 of Sequoia sempervirens. Lineage (NCBI taxonomy): Eukaryota > Viridiplantae > Streptophyta > Pinopsida > Cupressales > Cupressaceae > Sequoia > Sequoia sempervirens. Next base: position 7,074 of record VDFB02007864.1, on the reverse strand, counting down.
TCCCAATCGATAATTTGGGGATATACCAAGGGCATGTCATTATCAGAAGTATCAAAATTCAAAGGGGTTAAGGTGAAGGCTGAATTATTGACAAAGTTCCAAAAGGATTTTATGGTGTCTTCCCTACTCCTAGGAGAGGGTATGTCAAGTTTTGATGTGTCCCATGATGGACCAATTTTGAAGAATTGCTCAAATATTTCATCAAATGTAGGTTCACCTAGTTCTCTAAAGGTTTCAAAAAGTTCATAATCATTAGATGATTTGTCATAACCCCATTCATATTCATTTGAGTCAATGGAATAATAAGGTTGGTTAGACGAATCATTGGATGTCTCAATAACTTCAGAAGCATTGAATTCCTCTTGTAAAGGTGATGCGATACTAGAAAATCTAATCTTAAGCAATTGAAATCCTAGCCCTAGGCCCTTTGATCACTTAGAGACAATGATGGGTTCAATCCTTCCATTTTGATGTAGTCCCAACCCACTATGTCTATCATATCCTTTGTTTTTCATTATCGTGAAACCTTTTCCATACTGATTTGCAGGTATTTGGGTGGGCGGAGGAGGTTCTTCATTGTCTTATTTGTATAACCAAGAGGTCACATCTTCTTCATTTTGGGCTTCCCTACTTAATTCCCACCATTTTGTGAAATTCATTGTTAGAGAGACATGTATGGTGATGATGGATTGTCTCCTATCTATCGTTGGTAGACCATATGATTTGGGAGGAATTAGCTAGCTAATACAATAAGATGCTTTCATATGATACTCTTCGTAACCCTTATCATGGATCTTGACCTTAGGAGTGGAAGGTGGTGGTTGGGAAGTAGATTTTTTGGAAAGAGTGGATGGATCAATATATTGAGATGAGTTGGATGATGAAGCCTCTTGGTTAATAGGCACCTATTGTTGGGGTATTCCTTGTAGGTTGGTGCAATATTGGAAAGGATCAAGATCACCATCTATCATGATATTAGTTCCATTGTATGGGAATTTAAGGCATTGATAGTAAGTGGATGCGACAACCTTCACAGTATGTACTCATGGTCTGCCAAGTAAAAGGTTATATGGGAGGATGAGATCCAAGACTTGGAATTAGGTATCTATAACCACGTGACCAATTTTGATGGGAAGTATTACAACTCCTTTAGATGACCATTCTTCATCATCATATGCCTTAGTGAAAATGCTCTTAGTGGTGTCCACACATGCCTTTGAGAAGCCTAATGCCTTAACCAGTTTGAAGGTGAAAATATTCAACCCGACTCTTCTGTCTACCAAGACTTGTCTAACTTTTGTTTTAGGAACAATAACTTCAAGATGCAAAGGGTCATTGTGGTCTATCTTGTTAGTTGAATAATCTTGTTTAGAGAAGGTAGCATGATGAGAGTTGGTCAAGTAGCCTACCATCTCTTGGAAATGATTGACATCAAGGTTGATGGGGATGGTCGTTCTTTGTAAAGCTTTGTCTAAAACAACTCAATGATCGGGTGATATACGCAATAGTTCCAAGATAGAAATTTGTATTGGGGTCTTCCCCAACTAGTCAAGTAAATTGTATTGAGGCTTACAGGACTGTGGTTGTTGTTGTGACAGAGAGCCTTGGAGAGTTATCTTGGTTCAGCGAGTGTTGAAAACACATTCAAGATTTTTCTTTATGGTAATAGTGTTGATATGACCATCGGCAGCTCGAATGTGATTTATGATGGTTCCATGATTATAGTCATATTTGACATTAGCATAGTTGGCTGAATTATTGGTCTTATTTCCTGAACTAGAGGCTTTTCCTTTTCCATGGTCATTTAATGGATCAATAAAGACCTTGTGATTTATTTTTGAGGATGTTTGTTTTTCTCCATTTACTTCAATAGTTCTATTTTCCATTAGATCATGTATAATGTTCTTCAACTGTCGACATTGTCGTAGACTATGTCCCTTAGTTCGATGGAAATCACAAAAAGTGTTGTCATCCCACCAAGAGGGTTTAAATTATCCAGGATCATATTGTTTTGGCTCAAGAAGTTGTATGAGGTTGTGTTTTATCAATTCTTTGAAGACTGATTCAATTGGTTCCCCTAGGGGAGTGAATTCTTGTTTTGGAAACCTCCTTTGTGGTCATGATTATTGCGTGTTTTGAACAAGATTGGAAGTTTGGTCAACATTGTTGGGTGTGTTGTTAGAGGGGTTGTGTCCTCTAAATGTAATGACTAGTCCTATGTGTAGGGCTTTAGCATCGACAATGCCATCATTGGTTACATTCTTATTTCGGGACCAAAATTTGTTCCTATCATTAGGGGTGCTTTGAACATTTAGATTTCTATTTGACATCTTGATTTCACCTTTGTCAATGAGAGCCTTTTCAAGTATGATACCCTTTTCTACTAGTTCCACAAAAGAAGTGCAACAGTGTACTCTTAGGTCACTTCTCAATTTTGAATTAATATTTTTGAGGAATATGGTGACCTTTTGCTTCTCGGGTATTTCAACAGGGCATCAACTAGCTAGACTCCTCCATCTCGAGAAGAAGGTGATAAATTTCTCTCCTTCATCTTGTGTGGTGTGACATAAGGATGCTTTTATGATTTCATTTTCAATGTTAAAGGTGAAATGTTCAATGAATTTTTAGCAAGTTCACCCCATGACCTTATGCCATATGGAAGTTGACAAAACCATTTAAGTGCTATTCCAACAAGGCTTCACAGAAAAAGTCTCATGAGATATGTGGGGTCATATGCGATGTCTATGCACATTGTTGAAAGTTCCCTTATATGTTTAATAGGATTACACTTCCCATTATACTTAGGCAAGTTTGGCATAACATATCCATGTGGGAAGGGTGTCATGTATAATGCTTTGTCAAAGGGACATGGACATAAGTCTTTTTTCTAGACATCGCCATGTTGTCCATTTGTTGTTGAAGGGCTTGCATTTTTGTTTGTAGAACATCCACTTGTGTCAATGATGTGTTAGTTGGATTGTTGGGGTCTATGTAAATGTTTTGGAATCCAACATTGTGTAACAAATTTTGGTTTAGTGTAGGAATGAAGAGTGGATTTTGATTTAGAATGTGAGAGAGCAAGTTTTGGTTTGATGTTGGTTGATTGGGAATATGAACATTTTGTGAAGGATTGGGCTTGTTCACAAATTGTATGAGAGGTATGTTTCATGTTTGTGAAACCCCTATTTGTGGAATGGCACTAGTGTGTTGATGTTTGGTATAGCATTTGTCATGTTTATGCTTACTTTAGGCCTTTTACTTCTAGTATTGGCGCCTAAGGGATTTAATGATGATGCCCTATGGTAAAATTTAGGTCTTGTGTCATGCTCAATCTACCAAATGGTGATGTATGTACTGTTGTGGAACTTTGGGTAGGTACTCCAAATGGTATAGCTGCAATTACTTGAGGGATAGAGGCACTAGATGTCATTATGTTTTTCCCTTGGGTAGATGAAGTTTGAAATGTGTGAATGTCAAATCTAGGAGGTAATGTGGCACCTTCTACTAAAAATTTTGCTATATATCGTTGGGTATCTTGTGCCAAGTATTCATCTACAAAGAGGAAAAATCTAGATCTTGGTCAGCAACATCTAAGTCTTCAACTATAACGTGTCCTTGTTGGTCTCTAGTGACAAATTTTTCCAATAAAGCTTTGTGAGGTCTTGATGTCCCTAATGGGGGGTTTGAAAATGGATTGATAAAGTCTTGTGGATCATCATTTCTCTCTGTTTCTTTTGGAACTTTTTTCGACCATGTAAGATATGCTCAAAATGCGGATGATGTAGAACTATGTCTATGAATGATATGATTTTAGTATTTTTTTTTTTATTTTTTAGATATAAGGAATGAATGCTAATTCAACTATGTTTTTGGTCTTTTTGGAAAATAAGGGATGTCTAAAATTATGGTGTCCTAAAATGACTATGTCTAAGTATGCTAAAGTGTAGGAAAGCTTTTAAAGGTAATCAACTTTGGGAGATTTGAGAAGAGGTTACTAACCATGCAAAGTTTAGCCAAGGCTTCAATTTAGTTTGTTAAAGGACCTTTTGTAAGAGACAAAGTGAGTTCCCAAATTGGATTGATAAGCTAGAAAAGACTCACCAAAATGACAAAATATAACTGGTGTGACAAGTGACTTGGTTCTATGCCAATTTTTGTTGAAGGAAAGGTTTATCCAAAGCATGGAAAGTTGGCCTATTTTAAAATCTACAAAGTTTTTCCTAAATTTTTTGATTGATCTGAAGATAATGAGGACTCTAAAATGTAACTAGGGTTTGCAACTAGTATGTCTATTGCTATGATTCTGTTTAGAGATCACTGTGAAAGGATAATCAGAGATGGGTTTTGACAATTTGACCTCAAGCTATGAAAGTAATTTTTATTTTTTTGATTGTCAAGTAATTGTGGTTCAGATTTAATAAATGTGTCATTTGACAGTCGGTTGCAGTTTACGGTATTAGATGTGGTTTACAATAGCAGGTGTGGTTCTCAGTAACATATGTGGTTCATAACAATAGATGTGGTTTTCAATGGCAAATGCGGTTTATAACAACAAATGCAATTTATAATAGCATATGTGGTTTACTATAAATATGATCTAATTTTTCTAAAATTTTGGCAAAGTTTGGTTTTATTAGTCTAATTTTGATCAAATTTTGGAAAAATAGAAAACATTCAGAGAACACTTTGTTTTGGTTTATTTTTGATGTGAAACCATTTAAATTCAAAAACAAGTACAATCCTATGGTTGGCCAGGAAAATATTTGTTGAGTTCCCAATTGGATTTCTAGCTATGCTTATTCAGATCGATGATTAGAAGCTTCACACTAGCTCCCCCCATGGCACACACTCTCTAAGTCAACCAAGCTCGATAGAGAATACTTTATTATTAAATCAGGATTTAATCTAAATAGAGGTGCAAAAGCACCAAGCACAATAGATAGTTGTTTATTTTAAGCACCAAACGAAATATGATCTAAGCTAAACAAACAATCAATTTCAAAATCAATTCTTTGACAACATCCTGCATCAGATTTCATTAGTAGTTTCAATTTTAGCCTTCAATAATTGAGAGTTGTAGCTTTTAGATCTTGTCCAAACGAAGCTGCAAAATAAAGATTAAATTTCTCTTGCCACATGCTGTCAAAAGATTATTGGTAACCAAAAAATACTAAACTACTGAATCAAAAATGCAGAAAATTGAATTACTTGCAGAAATTTAAAAAAAAAACCCAAAACTAGGTAGTTGTGTCATGGAATGACAAATGCAATGCACAAGATGGATCAAATGTGTTGTAGGAAAATCAATTGTGGCTTACAGGATGACAGTTTCTTTGCAAAATAATAGATGTGGCTCATTTTTTTGGAAATTGCAGTGAAATAACTGGTGGATGTGTCACTCTATCTTAGTGATTGCGTTGATTCGTACCAAAAACTTGCAAAACATAGAAAATCAGACAGAATTTGCTAAAAAAAATTCCTTCACATCGGGTTCACCAGATGTAGCACAGGGAAAATTCACAGATTAGCAATACAAGAATAACTCAAACTAAACCTATGCTAATAAATGAGAAGAATGGAAAACTATAAAAACATGCATAAATGAAAATTTTTACCAAACACCCATGTAATTCCATGAATCGCCTCCATTACTCTTTTCCATTTCGTTGTAGTATGATACTTGCCCTCATATTAGGTATGAAAATATGGCCTCATGATAACATTTGATAATAGCGGAACATTGAAGATTCTAAAATTGCTTCCAAAACTCATAAGATTTCGAGAGGAGTAATAATGATAGAGGTAAAGCCAATTTATAGAAAATATGATTTCCAAATGACAGGCTCAGATTAAAAGATAAACCGATGATTAATATTAAAAGATGTGACATGCAATTAGTATAAGTGATAAAGCATGAATGATGGAGATTAAATTAAATAGTAATTTAATCATTGGTGGAAATTAGTTGAGACACAGAAGGATAAAGATTGCATGTAGAAGATAAGATTGACAAAGTGATCAACACAGAAAGACTATTCGTTAGAGAAAATCAGATATTATCTCACTAGATAACTGAATGATCAATTTAGATCTAGACATAAGTGATAAATGAATAATTAGATAACAAAGAGATTATCTAATTATAGAGTAATATGATAAGGATAAATCCTATTGAATTAAATGATTTCAATTCAACATTCAAGATTTTGGGATTAAATTAAATAATTAAAGATTTATTTAAAATTAGAGAGAAAAGGTTAAGGAATAATTAAATGATTAAAGTGATTATTTCATTATAGTTGAAAGTGTCGTAGGAATTAATTAAATAATAGTTTATTTAATTTTAGAAAGAAGATAGATTAAATTAGTGACGTAATTAAATAAATAATAAATCAAAGAAGAATAAAGGAAAGAATGAATTAATTAAATAATTAAAGTTATTTAATTAATAGAGGATATATGACTTTAGAAAATAATTAAATAATTAACATTATATAATTATGAGAAATGACGATGAACAAAATATGAAGAAGTTAAGGGTCGCAGGCCTAAGACAATTTTTAGTCTCTACATCAACAAATCCATTTGTACATATCCTACGATCAATGTAGTCCTTGAGATGGCATCTCTCTGTGGAATTTTGTCAAACAATTCGCATGCCTTTCCCATGCTTTCATATTTTGCATCATGATGTTTTAATAATCTACTCACTAATATCATCACAAATGTTGCATTTAATCTACTTCTTGCTATCGATATTATTGAGTCACTAAGATATCTCATGGGGCAGTCCTTTGTTGAGTGGCTAATGCAAGTCTAAAACATGTGTTACTAGTGACAATTTTATGAATTTCTTACATACTTTAGGAAAATATTCAAGAAATTGATACACCATCGATTGAGGAAGCTTGAGAATATGGTTTTAATCTCGTTTGGATGAATAAAAGTAAGCCATATTAATAGTTAATAACAATTTATCTTACACCCAGGATCGCACAAGTGTGCAAGGATAGAGGATACTTTTATTATTAAATCAGGATTTAATCTAAACAGAGTGTACAAAAGCACCAAGCA
>VDFB02007863.1:0-123872 GCA_007258455.2 Sequoia sempervirens | reverse complement strand
TAGGCCTAAACTAAAGACGCTTCTAACAACTCAAGTAAACTCAGAGCTTGAGAGTTAGAAGTAAACAAGGAATGATTTAACACATAAACTTAAATAAACTCACTTCGAGAACACACCTGAAGACTCATTGTACTTTCAGATGTAAGCTGAAATAAAGATTATATAAGCAAAACACATAAGACAAAATACTGAAAGAGATTGAGACAGTAGATCAAAGCAAAGTAGGCATGAGATTTCCTTCCTCAAACTTCCAACAACAATTACACTTCTGGGACAGCAGATTTGTAGCAAAGACAGGATTACAAATTAGCGATCAAACACCAAATTACACTTGACACAGATTGAACATTAACTGAACAATAATTTGCAGCAAAGGTAGGCTTGCAAACTTGCTCTTACACAAAGTGAACAGACACTAAATAACAAAGTTGCAACAAAAGTAAGCTCAGCAATTTGTTATCACAATAACAATTAAAAAAGAATGGGCAAGACTGCCCTTATTTATACACAAACAAGGAGTAGGGAACCCTAAAATCTCCTTGCTTTAAGCTAACTAGACTTGCCAACTCACAAGCTTTATCTCTAAAACTAACACAAGACAACTAACCACCTGCTAAAAGCAAAGAAAGTTCCAACTATACATTTGATTTTTCCTATAATACAAAGAATAGATAAGCATGAATGAGGATAGCAAGTTTAACTTGGGAAAGGCATCAAGTTAACTGCTGCTTTTTTGAGTTCTATTCTTGGAGAACATTGCTGCCCCAAAAGGCGACTTCAAACATGATAATTTTGGCGCCTCTACAATTGGAATATACCCTTTTGCTTTAGCATATCATTTTCTTTTTTTACCCTATGACCATCCTCTGACATTCCTTTGTTTCTTCTGCAGCTTTATGGTTCTAATGCTTCTACTGATTTTTCAATGGAAGAGTATTGTATGATGAAAATCTTGAATTTTGACTGTGAACACACCTATGTTCGGAAATTTTTTGCACAAACTACTAAAAACAAGTTGTTGATCTTTCCCCAAAAAGTGGATTTCCCAAAAAAAGTTGAGGTTTGGGTTTTGTAGACAATCATGCTCTGAAGAGACCCAATTCCTCAGATTTTGGAAAAGTTGAAGGCTTCCCGAAAAAGCAATTTTTTGGAAATATAAAAAATTTCAATCTTCAAGAGGAGGAAAAAGCAAGTGGACCCAGATCAATGAAAATTGAAAAAGCCGACCACCTATTTCTGAAATATGATGCCCTAGAAGATTAGACCATGAAAAAGCGTGCCTCTATGCTTCCCAATCCCGAATCCACGAAGAACACTAAAAAAGCACTCTGTTTGAGCCTCCAAATCTTTATGAGAAGAAAATTCTATCTTTCTTCCTCTGGATGCAAACCTGCAAAATATGAAGAATAAATGCCAAAAGCCTTCTTAAATGGAGTTTGAAGATGAAAAAGCACTTTCTTCACAAAGCCTTAAAATTTTGAAGTCTATCCGTAAAGATAGAATCTTTGTATGCAAAAATTTGAGTCCATTTGCACATGCAATGATGAATTACTCCTATGCAAGGCAAAAAGCATGCGCGTGAGGATGCGTTTTTTATCAATCAACAACAAAAGATGAAAAATGACTAAGGCATTAGATGCTAGGCACGTTGACTACACAAGGGCACCTAGCATTGCCAGAGTTAGCCATTTTTTCTTCATTTTTCAACTTTAGCTTGCTTCTGCTTCCGACAAGGCCTGCCTCCGACTTCGATGAGCCGGAAATCTGACGCTACCAACTGATAAAATCTATTTGATCATGGCAATCTCATGTTTGACCACTACTAAAGTGATCCCTAGCTTCATATCGGCATCCGATGTCATTTGATCATGATTGCGAGCTATCAAAACTGCCAACGAAGGTTGAATTGAAAAGAAGGCATGTCGAGATCAAAAAATTTCTAAGTGTTGAAACCCTTGGTGCCCCTAGCTGATAGGGGCCCCCAACATCCCATGCTTTAGCCAAATTTTTGAGATTTTCAATATTGATATTAGAAATCAGAATTATTTCCATTAATATTAACTATTGTATAACTTATATCATTAACTATGAATCTAAATAGTGATATATTTATTGTTGTTATATGACAGTTGTTGCTATCACTACTATCATGATTAATTCAATTGTTGTTATACTGATGTTATAGTGCTCTCATGATATATTTGTTGTTGTTGTTAGAATGTTGTCATGTTACACTACTGTTATAATGTTGTCATGATATATTTAACAGTCTTTTATTAGTGTTATAAACGATCTTTTTTAAAACATTATTAAAAAATTGCTCTCAATAGGGGACCCTTGGCCATCCCCGGGATAGATAGGGGTTGTATGAGACGTCCCCGGTCGTCTTCGGGACGGCTAGGTTTCCCCTATGTGTTTCCTTCCATACCCAATTTTAGGGATGTGTTTCGAGACGTTTTTGCATTTTTTCGATTTAGGAGAGATGGCTAGGGGATGTCCCCTAACGCCCCCCACATCCCCAAAACGCCTCAGGGGATGGGTACGGGGGTTTGAGGGGTCAGGGCGTGTCTAACATAGGCCCCAATGCATCTACAAACGCATTGAAAGTGTCTTTCAAAGTTGAGGCTTCCTCCATGTTGACCTCTCCAAATAAGAGTTTCTCGTCAACAAATTGGAGATGAGTAGAAGCCTCCATGTCATTAGTGGCAATAATGCCCTCCATCTACCCTTATATTTATAATTAAAATAATGTAATGTATTTATTATACATTAATTAATTTAAATAATAAATATATTCATATACTAATTTATTTATTTTATGTTAATACATTCCAAATTTATTAGTAACTATATTTATATATTATTTTATTTATTATTTATAAATATAAATTATTTGACATTTATTAATCAAAATATATACTTGACTTATCACTTATTAAAACAAAACAATAAGAAATGAACTTTATTTATTTTATATTATATTTTATATATTAAACTCAGTTAATTTATTTATATTTCTTATTAAATTATCTATTTATTGTTAATGATAAATTGTAATTTCTTTTACTATTTTTATAATTAATTTTCAAATATATCATATTATAGCTTATTTGTGCTGCTATCCCCTTGCAATCCCAAATTTTTTGAGAAAAAAATTGCTGTCCCCAAAACCCATCCCCTCTTTTTGAAACTCCATGGAACACTAGAAAATTTGTACTTTTCAAGGGGAAAAAATGAGCAAAAGAATGTCACTTGCGAATTGGTTTATTTTTTGAAAATTATAACAACTATAAATGCTTAGAGAGTTTTTCTTTAAACAATTTTCTCAATATTCTCAATTAAAAAAATTTGGAGGTCATTTCTTCAAACGAGATAAAGCATTTTAAATAATTTTCTCAATTCTTCAATTATGTCCATTATTTCTCCATTAGACAAATATACAGGAATGTGTCTATTGCTTTAAATGAATGAATCATTAACTAGTAGGTGCATGTGTAATGATAGAATCCACCTCTAACCTCAAAATCATCAGTCTTACTTGAAGCAACTTTTGCATGCTAAAATGTTAGTGACAGTTGCATAGAAGAAAGAGTTTGCAATGGCATTGAACCTGATGTGCTGTGATAAATCACTTGCAGGTATTATCAGTTCAGCTACAGAAACATTGTAATCTGGAACAAATACCTGCAGCAACAATATGAATGGAATAAGCTGATACAATCAAAGTTATTCATTAACGCTAATTCAATGTGTCCACTATAACATAAAATTAATAACCTGACACAGGTCACATACATAAGAATGCATCTCAAATTATGAGCATTCAGTGAACTGGCAAATACACTAGTTTTCCATAATGCCTATGGGTGAAAAAAAGATACATTTTTTCCAACCTCAAAAGAGTAGAAAAACATCCAATGATTCACTCCCAACGTGGACTCAGGAATTACACATTAAAATGCAGTGTTAAACAGCAAGAAAATCTCTGAGGACAATATATCAGAAATTTGTGTCAAAGTTGATGCGTAAAATATGCAGATAATAGCACCAAACCTAATACAGAATGTCGAATGCTTTAAGCCCTATGAGTAAGAAACTAGTAGTATCATTTTATCACTTCACTACTCATTTAATCAAAGAAATTTCAGTAACTCCTAAAAATGAAAGTGAGATACTCTGGAAGAATTGGACCTCTAACCTAGAATGCACCATCTAAAAGTTCAAAACTGTAGGGATATGTCAGGTTTTCTTTTTATTGAGCAACACATTTGAAGAAAAAAGAAACACAAAACCAACCAAACTTGAAGGCACTTATTTACTTTAGCGAGGAAATTTGATTGTAATAAAAGTTATCTGCATATGCAATCACGAAGTACTTGATATTTAGGGCCTCAAAAGAATTTGTGATGTATGAGAAATATAAGTTACACATAATCCAAGGGTTAAAATGGAAATAAAACAATATACATCTATTCCAATAAAGAGTGCACTCTGGGGTACTGCTTCTACACATGGACACAGATCTCTTACAAACATCTCAAGGTAAAGTTTTGATGAAAGATAATCTCCAACTAGAATATCATCTTAATTCACAGAGCTGCAGCCAAGTGCCTACCAGTTTTAAAAGGTTACCAATGTCTGGATCATTGTTGATCTTTTCACCAATCACATGTATAAGTTTAATTATCTTTTTTGCAATCTCATAGCCTGGAGCTGCCTTTCCTCCAATTAAACATACACGAGGCACAACTTTCCTTTTCTCCTCACCAGTCATATGCTGCATCACAGATGCATAGTCATTTCCTGGACAATATTGTTACATTGAAATATTCACTTTTCAAAAGAACTAAATTTGGATCATTATATGTTTCCTTGTAAGTCATATGCTGCAGTGTTGAAACAGTCATTTCTTAGAAAAAATTGGTACATTGAAATATTAAATTTTTCAAAAGAAAACTCCCTAAAAATAGAACTCTACTTTTAGAAAGAAGTGCAATATGTGACTTCTATCACAAATCGAGCCAAAATAAAGCTCTCCTTTAAAACATAAGTCAAAGGATATATATGCAATAACCATTTTTGGAGCATCAATACCATTTATTAATAATGGAAAAGTGTTTATTTAATCTGATGAAATCAAGAGATTAAAACATCAGATCATCCAAAGCCGAACCCTGGATTCAAATCCCTAGGAGACATGATAAAATATTGAAATTGGATAAGATACTGCACCCAAATTGCTGGTAATAGTGTACCCCAACAGGTGAGACAGGTAGCAAATCCTGTGAGAATTTTGCATAAGTTACCACTTGGTCATGTCATCTATGTGGAAGGCTATCCCACAAGGCAAACTTATCAATCTAAAAAATGAGGCAGAAGGGCTTGCTTTGTGAATAGATTTGATCCCTTTGAGTTCAGAGAAGTCTACTTAAAAAATATTTTTCAGACTATTAATATGTATATATGCATGCATGTATATATGTATAACTATTGTGGATATGCTTCTTAGAAAAAAAGGAAAAGTAAAATACTCTCACATTTTGATTTTATACCTATGATCCTAAACAAGAGTTCTTCTCTAAGCAAACATGAAAATAGCTAGTAGATACTGAGCAGCATTTGGAAAAAAATCTTCCAACCCAAGCAAGTGCTTGCAGCTTTGAAAGCAATTTACGAATGGCTGTAACATTTATTTGACCCATGCTTATTTGATCCAATTCTTCAACATATTATTTAAAAAGAACTGAGATACTTTTGCTTTACAATTATAAGGAACAGCAATTACATTTTAGGTAAGAAAATTTGCTTTTCCAAAATTTGGGGACAGCTAATTAAATATATATGCATTCTAGTTTAATAACAATATAAACTATAGCCGGTATTGGCATGGTGTGATGGTTTATAGGTGGCATTGTTGTTCTTGCCACTAAGGTTCAAACCGTGGTATTGTTGAATGGTTGTATCCGGTTCATAGCTCGGTCAAAGTGTTTACCCCTTGAAAAAAATATATATATAAACTATAAAAAACATATTTTATAGCTTTTCAATTGTATAAATAAACAATTAAACATTATAAAGAGCTAAAACTTAATTTAAATTAACATCTTTGACATTCACTATTAAAAAATTTAATCAAAAATTAGGTGAAACACTGGTATGGTTAGTGTTGGATGCAATGTTCTATAGCTAAAAAGTGAAAAAATATTCTCATGCAACACAGAACATCAAATTGAAAAGAATTAGAGAGAAGAATCTGAAGGATTCATTTGTTCAATGTAAAAAAAATTAGTTACAACACAGTGTTACAAATGGGTGGGCGTAGCCTCTTATAAATTCCCATTAAACTAACATGCTGCAAATCAGAACCTCTAGGGCCAACGAGCATCCCAATGTACTCCATTAATTGAGGATTATACAAAGGGCCTGATAAGGGGAATTTAAATCTACTCTTTATCATTCCACTTAAATCACAATGTAGAGGACTTGAAGGAAGATGACCCTCATTTTTTCCGAAGGTTCCCTTCAAAGAGAAGGGAATTACTCCCTATTCACCCCAATGGTAGCTTCAGAAATCCTGAGAAAGTCCTGCAACCAACAACTTCATGAAAATGCCTGCAATTGGCAATTTATTCCTCACAAATCATAGTTGCTTAAGTCCATCCTAAATGTAATGCCTAACGAAGTGAATGTGTATCTTGATATGCTTTGTTCACTTTCTATCTGCAGGATTTGGGAAATAGTAATGTCCCCCTAACTGTCAGCATATGGAAAAGATAGTAGGTTCTATGAAAATCAAAGCTGCACCAAAAACTCCCATAAGCTTGAAATCTCATGTGCCGCACTCACCACTTCTCCATTCTTTGCTTCAATAATGGATAAAACAGTGACCTAATTTTTGCATGCCTAGGTGATGTATCTTGATCCCAAATCAAAATGTATCTTCAAGTAGAATAACTGATCCACATCTGCTCCTTAATCTGTATGTGTAATTACATGGTACCTAGATGAGTGGTGCCCCGGCTATATCTAAATATTCTCTTAGCAGCTTCCTAGTGGCTCTTATAGGATCTTACATAGATTTACAAATTATTCCACTACAAAAGACAAATTTGATAGAATGTGAGTCAGTAAAGAAGACTGGAATCTGAGTTTAAGTTACTTCCAAAACGAGGACTTGCTCATACAATGCTACCCCGACCAATCACTCTTGTGCCTTGTCATCAATCTATGTGGAATTTTCAAGATCAACATTCCAAAAAACTGTTAAGAGTTTAACAATAGCCAGGTGTTTATTGACCCTAAAGTTGCAAGGCACTATACATGGCCAGCAACTTCTTCACTTGTGGAGAGATAAGCCTATGCCTCTTGACAAACTAAATGAAGTTGTATGTGGACCAATTCCTCTCTATAACAGATGAACAAGCAACTTGTAAAAAGAGATGAGTGCCAAGAATCCTCATCTCCATTCCATCCTTACCATGCCATGTCCAAATACTCAAAATAAAAAGCACTATTGTTATTAAAGGTCTGCTTTTTTTCTTGCTAATCTACACTTTTAATGCAATTTTTCACCTTCAAACTTTGGGAAACATTTCATTCATCACCGAGAGTTTCAAGAGCATCAAGGACTTGTCATTTCAATATGTATTCTACTTATTTACTTCTGATAAAGAAGAACCCATAGCAGAAAAAGTCTTTTGGGGAAAAGATTTGGTAAACCAAAAGTATAGTTTTCAAAATTCGGGAAAAAATCAGATTTTCAAAAAATATAGAAAAATGCAAAAAAAAAATATAGAGAGAGAAAAACCTTTTGTTTCTTAAAATTTAAAGGCATTTTAGTAGCATGGAGATCAGAGGGAAAATAAAATTAAAATTTTAGCCCATGAATTGTGGAATATTGACAAGTTAATGAGCCCATTTGATGAATAGACATATACAAAAATAAGAGAAATCCAAAATGTAATCAAACATATCCAAAAAAATGTAAGCAAACAGATTGAAAACCAAGGTTGCTAAGAGCTGGTAACAAACCATGAATTCAGTTAAGTCATAAGAGACAAACAAATCAGAAAACAGATAAGTAAAATGCATCTAGAAAAATGTAATCAAACATATCCAAAAAAATGTTAGCAAACAGATTGAAAACCAAGGTTGCTAGGAGCTGATATTGTTACTGGTACAACACACAAATACTAGACCATTATTTAAAAATTAGAAGACAAGTAATTGAAGATATCATTCACACATACATATATATAAAAGTTATAAATTTTAAACAAACATCAATTTAAAATTTAAAGTTAAATATTAAATAATTTTAAATTTTAATAATTAAAATTTTAAAAATAACATAAATAAAAGTAACAAAATTTAATACATATTTAAAATTTATTGATTTAAAATTTAAAAACCAACTTTTTATTTTAAACTTTTAATAATAAATATCCAATATGATAATTGCTAGAATTAAGTAGTGCATGACATAGATTATGTACTAAATAATAAACTAACATGTTAATGTTAATTTTTTGTAATGTCCCATTTTTCATGAGCATTGAAGTTTGGAGGAATTAGCCTATTCCTGATCCTTGTAGGCTAATGGGGCTTGATAAGAGAATTGTTTGGCAAATACCCAGTTGATTGGTTGGCTCATTTTGTGACTTCATGAAGGTTTTCCTAGTATCATCATGGATATTTCTATTTATGGAAACCTTTATATTATAATGTTATATTGCACTTTAGGAGTTGATTAATATTTTGTATTATTATAAAGTGCAATAATAAAATAATATTATAATATTCCTTCTAGAAGGTGACTTGGGAAAGTTCTAGGAGGCCAACCTCTTGATGAAAAGTATAAATAGACATAAGGAGCTCATTGCCTATCATCCAGATTTGATGTGGTTGTTGATGTTGGTCATTTCATCTTGTGGAGCCTAGGGTTACTGCAGATTGTTCTTTATCATAGGAAAAGAAAACTTCCTATTGATAGCAATTTTGAGGGTGTGAAATATCACTTGAATTATTGCAGCTGGGAGAAAGTTACTTCAGACTTTCATTTGTGCTTCATTGGTTAAAACTTTGTGGCCTTTGGCCAAGTTTTGTATGATATCGATTGGTGTTTGCTTTGGAGACATTTTGGAGTTCATAGTCTTCAACGAATTTGCATTGAGGAGGTCGATTTGCATTTGTTCAGTCATTTCCAAAATTCTGATATATTATTACAGTCATCTTAGTCGGCATATTAGTGCCATGATTTTGCATATATCTCCTTCATTTGGCATCAATCCTCCAAGAAGGTTGAAACATTACATTCTATGGTGAATGGAGATGATGCTTCATGCATTTTGGAGGAGTTTTGCATTGTGCTAAAGGTCTGATTTCGAAGTTGCAATGGTCTGATATACTTCGGCTAGGGCACCATTGGCAAGAAATTTTTGTTCATATCTCCTCATCGAAGCCTCCTATGGTTCTAGGCATTGCTGCATTCTAATCCTTTGGTCCTACCAATCATTTCAAGTGCCAAGAGGTGGAGTTTAATTGCTGCATTTATTTATCTAAAGTATTGCCAGGCAAGAACAGGGGCGGCTGGGTGAAAGCATCAATTGGGCCTAAGAGGAGTTCATTTTGCTTGGAATTTGATTGCTACTTCATCTATCATCAAGAGCTTCAACATTCAATCAAGTTCCACTATTAGTAGTTCATAATTTTATTGCATATAATGTAGTTTTCCATTTGCAGCTATAGGTGCATAATTATTTACCAGCATCATCATATTTTGTAACCAATGTAATTGCCAAGAGTCTTGGCCATATTTCATGAGCATTGTATTAGAAATTTCTTTGCAATTAAGGAGATATAAGTTGCTGGTGTCATTTGAGCAATTCAATATCATGTGTATTCAGTTTGTTAAATTGCATACCAACTGTTTGTTAAAATACCAGTTGGCTGTAGGTGATCAATTCTCATGTTTAGATCATGTATATGCATTGAAGATTGTCAAAATAAGTTGCACACTCATGTTAGGACATTGTTTAGACAAATTAGAATCATTTGCAAGCATTCTTATTGATGTTAAGTGAAGGAAAGTACCATTGAAGCAAACTGAAATGTTATATCAGTCATATGACCCTTGTATGCAAAGTGTTTGACAAAATTACAAAGGCCAAAAATCACAAGTTTTCAATCAGATTTGAGCAGGGTCATTACATTTTTCAATTAGTTATTAGTTATGTGTCGATTGATAGTTGGTGGTTGGGGTAGTTAGAAGGAAGAAAGGCTTTATAAAGCCATTCTAGTGTAATAATTTAATATTGAAGATGAATGACTAATTTGTGGGTTTGAGCCTCTTGCTCTTTGTTTTCTCAATTTCAATATGGTATCAAAGCACGTTTTCTGAACCTCGCTGTTTGACTTCCATTTGCTTGTCTTTCCTCCAAAGCGATGCATACAACGGCCAAGTAGTGTAGACAACGTGCAACAGCCATTGTTGTACATCCACTATTCTTCCATTTTGTCAACAAAGGTGCAATGCAGACAACGTGCAACAGCCATTGTTGTACATCCACTATTCTTCCATTTTGTCAACAAAGGTGCAATGCAGACAATGTGCAACAGCCATTGTTGTACATCCACTATTCTTCCATTTTGTCAACAAAGGCGCAGTGCAAACCACATGCAAATTTATCAACATTCACCATTCATCTACATGGTTTCTCTACTCTCTCCATCTTGTTCACTCTTTTTGCTGTTTTTACTCCATTTTGTTCATATTCATATTAAAAAAAAAAACAAAAAACAAAAAAATATATACATTCACAGTTGTAGAAATCTAAGGTGTAATGTGCTACCCTAGTTTCTATTAAAAAATAAATAAATAAATCACCCAAGTATGTAGAGAGACATTTCGTCAAATAGTTTGGCTCCTTTGCTGTTCCAAGTTAATTTTCCAGTTCAAAAGTAATATTGACAATTGTTTATTTCTTACAAACATTCATTATAACAGATCTTCACCCATGTTGATACAAGAGATATATAAATCTATATTGCCAACTCCATTTTTGAATAACATACATAGGACAACAACAGTATAAGTGTTCATGAACAACAGGGTATCCTTATATTAAATTCACATTGAATACAAATTAACAAGTTACTCCTGACCTGAAGAATTCGAACCAAACTTGCTTTTAATGTGTAAGACCCATATACAATTTGAAAGCCCACAACACTTGTGCTCAAAATAGACTAGCATAATCAACGATTTCCCAAGCACAGATCACAATCATTCAGCACATTTTAAAATCCTGAGTAGGGACCCGTATTGAGTTGTAGAGAGAAAACTATGCAATCTTTCATCCCGTCATAAACAGCCAAGTGATGATTTCACTTCCAATACATCAATTGACACCAAGAACCTTGTCCCGTAGCTTGAAACTGTTATAAAGAATGATTTGATTGTCCTGAATCGGCAATGTTGATAAATCCCTTTCTCTTGCAATTTCCACAAATAAGTTATCGTTTCCTTCCCTGATTATCAACCACAGCTTGTGGACTCAACGATATAAATCTCCAACAGCTTTGTTGGTGTTCCAATTCGCACCTTTGGAGTTCTTATTGGAAACGAACAGCTATGCACAGATAAACTGCTCTTCAAATTAGGAGGGGAAGCTCCCTCTTTTGTTGATTTTGTGTAAAAAGTAAAGTAAACTAAATTCCTATCTTTTTACTCAGCTGTAGAGCACAAGGTTATAAAACACAATGCGTTGCAGCTAAGGTTTTCTTTGGTTTCACAAATCTCAACTACAACTAGGCTAAAACTAAAATGCTTCTATCTCCTCAGATAAGTTCAGAGCGAGAGGATTTAGAAGTAACAAGAGGGATTTTGGTTTAACTTAGACAAACTCGTTCTCAAAACGCATCCAAAGGCTCATTGCTCTTTCAGACGTATGCTGAAATAAAGTTTACGCAAGTGGGACATCAAACAATAAACTATACCTCAAGATTCCCTTGGACGCTCATTGCTCTTTCCAAGGTGAAGGCTGAAATAAAGATTATTAGAAACAAAATAAAATAGTAAGCTAAATCTCAAGATTCCCTTGAAGGCGAGGTTCTCTTTTTGAGGTGTAGGCTGAAATGAAGATTACAAGAAACAACAAATATGAAAGATCTTGAGAATTTTGGATCAAAGGCTCATTGCTCTCCTGATATGTTATCTCAAACTCAATCAAAGGTTACACTTTTTGAGACAGCAAATTGTATGAAAGAGGACAATCATCCAATGTTACGATCAACCAAAATAACACTTGAACATAGATTGAACACAAGTACATGAACAACAAGAAAGCTAGCAGATAGCTTAGCCATTCGCTATCACAAGTATGATTCAAGAACATATACTAAGTAAACAAAGTCGAAGGCTTTCGAGCTTAGTGTTTTGCTATAGTGAAGCAAAGTTAAAAACTAATGAGCAAAGGTTGCTCTTATTTATAGACACTCAAAGGAGTAGGGAACCCTAAAGTCTCCTTGAGTTAACATTCAGTTCTTGCCAATCAGCAAGATTTATTCCTATGTCTAATTAAATGTAACCTAACAGTTAATTGGAAGAACTACTTCAGTTAACTAATTCTAAACTAAAAAGGACTCCACTATACAAAGGTGCCTCCAAAAATAGATATGCATAAAAGGTGGGACAGCGAGTTAATCTTGGAAAAGCATCAAGTTAACTTTTGTGTTTAAATGCTTTTGGAGAAGGTGAGACGTCCCGTCTGGCAGTTCACACTTCAGCAATTTGAGTAATTAACTCCTCCACCCAGTTGTTAACTGTCTTTGTGTTTGGAGATTGTCACATGCCTCAACTATCAATTCACTGCTTGTCAGCAACTTGAGCAATCCTGGAAATATCTGCACACTTAAACTGGCAGTTCACTGACTGGTAACTTTGGCGGCTCTGTAACTGGAGTGATGACCTCTATTTCTTCTACAGCTTTATGCTTCTAACGATTTTCTTGATTTTTCTCAATGGAAGAGTGTTGCATGATGAAACCGCAAAGTTTGACTACAAATACTCTAGCTATGAGAAATGCTCATGAACTCGTTGTGTTACACCCCGATTGTATAGCTACTATTGCATAGGGCAACTGATTGTAATGATTGAATCTTTGAGATCAATAAAACATGTTGTTTCTTGTTATCAATATGAATGTGCTTCCATTTAATGATTGTCTCATTTAAATGTTACTTCTATTGATGTTATCATTGATGAATGTTGCATGCAAGGTTATTGAGTAATGTTTATTCTAACTTTTGAGATATTTCATGTATACTGCTTATGTTGTGAACATATGACTTCCGTTAGCGTGTCATTGGATGCAGGTATGTGGACCATTCCTCCAGGCGGAGGGGAAGTATCACTCGGGAGAGGAGCTTGGTCGGGTAATCGGTAAAGTAAACCATCTAAGCATACACACACGTCACTTAGATTGAGTAAGCTAAGTCAGTTTGTGTGAGTTATTGGTAAGTCATCCGTAAGCTTGTATGGTTGCATTAGGAGTCTTGTTTACTTCTTTACGCTTTTGTGAGTGATATATATCCATTTATCTGTCTTGAGATATTACGATCATAACGATTGTAATGTAAAGGGATGTAAGTATATGGAAGTGGACATATATACATATGTATAGTATATACACGTATCCATAAGTATATACATATTGATACAAGCGTACAATGGCAGATGGATATGCTCATATGGTTGCATCGATATGGTATACTTACACATACGTGTACATAGAGGAATATACTAGTATATATATGTATATACGCACACGTCCTTTATTATGTGGATATTAATAATAATATTATTATTATTATTATTGCCTTCTAAATTTGCATATGTATGTATATATTTATATATTGGGTTTATGTTGACTGGCTCACGATATATTTATATATTTGTTAAATATATATATATATGCAATTATATATTAAAGATTATATATAATACTATTATAGTTATATAAAAACATATATATATATATATATATATATATATATATATTAATAATACTCGGGTATTTAAATATGTAGATATATATATATATATATATATATGTTTAATATATTTAGAAGACTATAATAATATTTATATAATAAAATATATAATTATTTTCTAATGGAATTATATTTTATATTAAATCTTTCAACTTTGGAAATAGAATTATTTCCAAATTAATTTAATATCAATTTCTCAATTTAAGAAAATCAAATTATTCTTTAAATTGATCTCAACATAGGAAATCGATTTATTTCCTAACTTTTGAAATATTTACTTTTGACTATGGAAATCGGGTTTATTAAACCCAGCCGATTATTAATCACCAACCATGTAAATCGAATGATTTAAAATGTTGCCTTTGGCAAAAGGTAAATTAAATGCGTCATTCTTCATATGGTTGAAATTGAAATATTTCATATCTAAACTATT
Organism: Sequoia sempervirens; assembly: GCA_007258455.2. Taxonomy (NCBI): domain Eukaryota; kingdom Viridiplantae; phylum Streptophyta; class Pinopsida; order Cupressales; family Cupressaceae; genus Sequoia; species Sequoia sempervirens. The sequence goes on along the minus strand of VDFB02007863.1, from coordinate 109,387 downwards.
GAAACTTTAGAAAATAAAGTTGAAATATGCGACTAAGGAAATACGCCCCTGAAATGCACGACCATGACCAAGTCGCAGGGATGGGAAATGCAGCCTGTATGTGGTCAATAGGGCCATGAATGTAGGCAAGGTGGATGGCAAACAACATTGAACCTTTTCACTATGAGTATTTAACCGCCAGGTTGCCGTATTGGCGCCATGTTTGGGAGATGCTTGTAGGTGTCGATTCTTCATTTTTAAGCATGTGCAAGTTTGAAATATTCTCCATTCTTCTGTCAAGTTACAGAGGTCGACTCACCTCTTAGCAAGCTAAGTATGTGAGCGGAAACCCGCCACATTTCATGTTGAATTATTCAACACATAGTTCTATCAAGTTACATGCTAGTAAATGTGGAAATTTGTTGGGTTGGGGGCTCTATAAATAGCTGCCCAGTTCATTCATCAAAACTTACTTGCTTATTACGAATTTCATCCGACTTCCGGAGATATATGTTTTGAGCTTATTCTTCTAAGAATCATATTCATATTTGAGAGTTGAGAAAAAAGGAATTACCAGTCCACTGTTATTAAAATATCTCAGCTTTATCTCTATTCAGCTATGACCAATAATAGACTAAATATTCACCATTTGAGGAGTATAATTCTGAGTGAAAGATATAGCAACTTCAGAGTTTATGCTGAGTGAAAAAGGCAGCCAGCAGCTTGAGAGGAAATGGCCAGTTGATTAATTGAGTTGAGGCACTATGAAGAAAGACTGAAATTTCATCATTTGAAGAAAAGCTTAAATCAGGCATGGGATATTCTTCTACTATTGTTTCAATAGTAATTCTTTATATATTTTTGGAAATACATTTATTGTTGTGCATAGTTAGGTATTTGCATTGTGATATGTATTTCTATTGTGAAATGAAAGTGATATAATTCTATGAACTGCATATAGTTGCACCAAGGAAGTAAATCGTTTAAAAGATGAATATGCAATCTTGTTGTATTTTGTATCAATTGTATGATCTCCATTGAAGGAGAATATGGTTGTAATTAGTTACTAAATACTAGGACAAAAAAGATGGCATTGACTGAAGTAATGATCCACAGCTAAAGTTATTAGGTTAACTTAGTTAAGCTTGTGATACTCCTAGGATAAAGATTTCCAATATAGGAGGGGAAGTTGTAAGTTACTTGTTATGCTATTTCATTTCTAGTAGTTTAGGTTGTTGTAGGTAAGTCTAGGATGACAGATTATTTGGTGAAGGATCAAACCTATGCGTAGTGTAAGATAGCCTTAAGTCAAATCAGCCCTGAGTAGTGTTTATGATAGATGACCTTCATTCAAAGTACTAAATGAGAATACTTTGGCCAAAGTAGTGCAAGGTACATCATCCACTTAGGTTGTGTGATGCATGAGACTACACTGTCAGTTCATCGTGATCCTTTATACTAGTTCGAGATAGTGAAATAGCAAGGTTCTAGTTGTGTAGGACACAGCACTATGCTCAGTTGGGTTGTCGTTACCGGATACTCTACCAATCTCTTCGTTTGAAGAGAGGGCCATCTATCGAATGATAGATGTGCGAGGGACTGCATTAAGAGTCTGTGGTTGGTGGAAAAGCACTTGAGTGATGCTTCTCCTCCACATCAAGCGACAGATTACACCAAGATTTGAAAGGAAAGGAACCTAGACCGTCTTACTACTATTTGTTCAAAAGCTCTTCAAACTATGTATGTATCTTTATGCTTTCTTTCTCTAATGTTTTCTTCGAAAGAAAAGGAATAAAATGTTGAAATGTGTTGTATCATGTTTATAAATGAAAAGAAAAATTTTATTGCAATGGCATTTACTCGTTATCTCCACTTGTTGATGTAAAATTAACATCTTTTTACTTTACAAACGGACTAGGTCATTACACACTACGCACCCAGAGTTCCAACAGTATTCAACCCTCTAAACTGGCCTTGAAAGGCTATCAGATATACGAGGTATAAAACCATATGGAATTTGTGGGCTTTCCCTACACCTATCAAACTATCAACTTTTGGTTGTGCTCATTGTAAATCGGTGTCAACCGTCTTCAGGAAATCATGAAGTAAGATTGATTTGGTCTTGTATTCAACTTGAGAGAATTGAATTCAGAAAATCTTGAAGATTGACTGGGCACACGACACTGTTCGAACAACTTTTTTTGTAGCGGCTAAAAATAGCTTTGCCAAAGCGTAATTTTTACAAAAATTTCTGACATGGGTTTTGTTAGGAATATTCTTTCGAACAAACCCAAAACGTCAAATTTTTGAAAAGATGATTTTATTTTTTTCGGACATGCAATAACCCTTCAGAAGTAGAAGTTGTAGAAGTTGCAGAAGCTATTTTTTCCCAAAAAATTCTGGCATATGTGTATTGTAGGCGCCCCTGTGCTAAGCAAACCCAGTTCACCAATTTCTAAAAAAGGTGGCCTTTTGCAGAAACCCTAAAAACTGGGGGCAGCAAGGCAACTTTTCTGGAAAATGTCCCAAGACGGGTAAGAAACCTTGAGGGAATCCACCTAGAGATTGGTCAACCGCCCTCGGCACTGTAAGGCATCCCTCCTTCAATGGGGTTTAGGGAAGAAAGATAAAGGAAAAAATCTATCCCAATAGAGCATAGTAAGTTATGATAAACTATGATAAGTGTGTACCTAGCCTCATGTAATTTATATCTTGTGTATATGCTGATGTTAAATTATCTAATGCATTCATCTCATATGTTAATTTAAAAGAATTCATGCACTTCTCCTATTCTCAGATGTTAATATTGGAAATAAATGTGTAGATGTTATCAGTTAATGATATGAACAGATCTTTAAGACGAAGTATATAAGCTAATTCATGTGTAGAACCCCTTCCTTGACTTGTGCCTTTTTCTATTTCTAGGACAAATTTAATAAGGAACATTACAATTGGTATCAGAGCATAATCCTGCCATCCTGTAGGTTGGGTGAATACGAACATATCACAGGAAAGGAACTATGGCGGAATAGCTGGCCAATGAATTAAGGGCTTTCATGGAACAAACCAACCAGACCCTTTTAAAACAAAATAAAGGAATAGAAAAGTCAAACCAAGTACTCGCCCAAGCCTTACAAAACATGGAAAATTCACTCAGTAACCTGAAAAACAACCCCTCAAATGGGAGGGACATGGGTTCAAATCACTCAGAGGCTAATAATGGGTCATCCTCATCCAGAGTACCCAAACCCCCCTTCATACCTAGAGAAGATACACCCAGGAGGGAGGAAGAATGGGATCACATCCCAAACGGCACGGAAGAGATTCTTAGAGCATATAGAGATCTTGATCTCGAACTTAGAGAACTTGTGTCACTTAGAGAATTTTGTGAAGCCAAGAGGCACGAAGTTCCTAGGCAAGTGAGGAAGCTACCAAATAAAGATTTGAGACATAAAGTAAATAAAGTTTCCCTGCCCAATTTTGATGGATCAAACAAAATCACTGCCCATGCTTGGCTGCAAAAGCTAAACATCTACTTCACCCTCAGCCCACTGACGAAGGAAGATGCACTTCAATTTGCTATATTACATTTAGAGGGCTTAGCCCATGAATGGTGGCACCATGGGATCCACACCCAAGGCCACCAAAATATAACCTCATATGAAGAATTTTCACAAAAACTTATTAAGAGGTTCGACAAGAAACACCCCCAAGAAGATTTTAAAAACCTCACTCAGCTAAAGCAGCAAGGAACGGTAGAAAACTACATAATAGAATTCCAGAAACTCTCAATCCGAGTTTCAGGGAAGATAGACTCACCTACCTATTTGTGGAAGGGCTAAGAGAGTCCCTTAGAGGGATTGTAAGTGCTCTTAACCCAATGAATCTGGAGGATGCCATAGAAAAGGCCTTAAGGCTGGAAAAATCAACAGCAAATAGTAATAAAACTACCAACAACCATGGTAAGCATTCACACAAAAGAGGTGACTCACACCACACTCCCCTCACTAAGAAAGAACGAGATGAACTTAAAGAGAAGGGTATGTACTTTACATGCAAAAAACCATGGGAGCGTGGGCACACTTGTGAAGAGAAAGAAGAAGGCAGAAAGAAGAACCCTTCTCGCTATTGCAATGCAAAGTGGTCACCGGGTCATAGATGTCAAAGTAAGGGTCGAGCACACAAAATAGAGGCAACCACCGACGAAGAGATGAAGGAAAATAGATGCAAGAAGGCAAGATACGAGGAAGAGGAACATGTGACTCTTGCCACAATCGCACAAACTTCCAAACACCACCCATTTCGCATTAAGAGCACCCTTAAGGGCCAAAGGGTCATCACACTTGTGGATAGTGGGGCATCCCACAATTTCATAGATGAAAGACTAGTAGCAAAAAGAAAAATAAAGGTCCAAGAATTCAAAGGATTCCCAGCAGCCACAGCCACAGGTGCTATGGTCCAATGCACAAAGGCGGTCCCTCAACTAGAGATGACTTTGGGAAATCACCCCATCAAAGAAGACTTTTATGTAGTACCACTAGATGCAGATGTAATATTGGGTACCGCATGGATCTATTCCTTGGGATGTTTTATGCTTGATCTCCCTAATTTGACACTTCGGTTCCACCACCAAGGACAAGAAATTACGTTAAAGGGACTACCCGATGGATCACCCCAAGTAGTCCCTTGCAAGAGAATAGAAAGAATTTTGAATCGGGGTCAGGGAGAGTGGACTACACAATGAATGATATTAGACAAATCTACTTCCCAAGGAAAGGCCATCCACATCGACATACAACCCATTATGAAGAAACACAAGAAAGTTTCCAATGATATTCCACCAGGATTGCCACCCAAGGGAGGTTTTGAACATATTATCGAATTGGAAGAGGGGCAAAACCAATAATCACTACTCCTTATAGACATCCACAAAAATACAAGGAACAGATAGAAAAGACAATAAAAGAACTTCTAGAAATGGGGCACATCCGGCGTAGTTTGAGCCCCTTTGCCTCCTCAGTCGTACTTGTTAAGAAAAAAGATGGAACCATGAGAATGTGTATTGATTCTAGGGCTTTGAACAAGAAGACTATTAAGAACCGCTACGCCATTCCTAGAGTGGATGAACTCATAGATGAACTTCATGGTGCCAAGTATTTCTCCAAAATTGATTTAAGATCAGGGTACCATCAAATAAGGATGAGAGAGGAAGACATCCCCAAAACAACTTTCAAATGCCACTACGGGCATTTTGAGTTCTTGGTTCTTCCCTTCGGATTAACAAATGCCCCTGCCACCTTTCAGTCATGTATGAATCACACCTTCAGGAAACAATTCAGAAAATTTCTATTAATATTCTTTGATGATATGTTAATTTACAGCAAGACATGGGAAGAGCATCTCAAGCACATTGATGAAGTCTTAGAGATATTGGAACAAGAATCGTTATATGCCAAGGCCTCAAAGTGTGAGTTTGGGTTAGATGAGATTCTTTACATAGGGCATAAAATCAGCGCCCAAGGAGTCAGTGTTAATGAAGAAAAGATCAAAGCCATCAAGGAATGGCCAAAACCAAAGAACCTTACTCAACTCAAAGGGTTCGTGGGACTATGTAGCTACTACAGGCGTTTTGTAAAGAACTTCTCAAAAAAAGCCGCTCCACTTACAGACTTAACTAAGAAAGGAGCCTTTGGGTGGAATGAAAGGTCACAAGAGGCTTTCGAAAGACTCAAGGAGGCAATGTGTACATGTCCTGTCCTAGCAATTCCAAATTTCACTCTTCCTTTTGAACTTCAATGCAATGCCTCAGGGGAGGGAATTGGAGCAGTCCTCATGCAAAAGAGACACCCAATAGCGTTTGAAAGCCGCAAACTTATGGAAACGGAAAGGCATTATTCTATTTATGATAAAGAAATGTTGGCCATCATGCACGCCTTGGCCAAGTTCTGGCAATACTTAGTTTGTGGGAAATTTAACATAAAGACAAATCATAATAGCTTAAGATTTTTCATGAATCAGAAGGATTTGAACGACCGCCAACAAAAGTTGGAAGAATGACATTATTGCAGAATATGCCAAAGATCTCCAGGCTCAAGAAATACTTGAAGGAAGTGCACCCAATAGTGACTATAAAGTCGTGGAAGATATCATTTTGTATAAGGGAAGAATATTTCTCATACCCCACTCCAAGATAAAAGAAAAAAAATTGAAGGAATACCATGATATCCCCTTGGCAGGACACCCTAGATATTATAAAACTTACAAGCAGATAAGGGAACAATATTCATGGAAAGGCCTCAAAAGGGATGTGGGAAAATATATTCAAGAATGTATGACTTGTCAAAAGAATAAAACAGAACTAAACCATCCCACAAGGTTGCTACAACCACTACCTATTCCAAATCAAAAGTGGGAAAGCATTTCAATGGATTTCATCATTGGGTTGCCTAAAGTGCAGGGTAAAGATTGCATTTTTGTAGTAGTGGACCAATTGACCAAATATGCTCACTTCTTGGCAATATCCACTGAATACAGAGCACCCCAAATAGCCGAAGTATTCTTTAAGGAAATTTACAGGTGCATGGTTTACCTCAAAATATAGTCAGTGATTGTGATAGTCGTTTCCTTAGCCAATTTTGGCAAGAGCTATTTCGGCTAATAGGTACTAATCTTACTCCAAGTACTAGTTACCACCCTCAAACCGATGGGCAAACAGAAATTGTGAATAAATGGGTGGAAGGTAACTTAAAGAATTATGTGGCGGGTCAGCAAAACTTTTGGATTAAATGGTTGCACTTAGGAGAATACTGCTATAACACTACCCATCACATGTCCATCAAAATGAGCCCATTCAAGGCTCTCTACGGGTATGAAGCAACTACCTTTGGAAACTTAGCCATCCAAGACAGCAGAGTACCAAGTGCCCGAGACTTCATACAACAAAACATGGATATAATGAAAGCTCTCAGTGATAATCTTCATCATGCTCAAAATCAGTAAAAGATTTATGCCAACCGAAATCGTGTCAAAAGAACATTTGAAATTGGAGATTTGGTTTTTTTGAGACTCCAACCCTATAAACAATCTTCAATTAAAGTAAGCGGTGTAGAAAAGTTAAAACCTCGATTTTATGGTCCTTACAAGGTCCTAAGGAAAATAGGGGAAGTAACCTATGAGTTGGAGCTACCAGGCAACAACAAGATTCACAATATCTTCCATGTGTCCAAACTCAAAAAGGCTCTTGGGCAATAGGTTATCCCATGTGTCGAATTACCACCACTCAATGACGAAGGCAGACTTATTTTGGACCCTGAAACTATCTTGAACACACGAGAAAAAAGGTTAAGGAACAAAGTTGTTCCTGAATACTTGGTTAAATGGAAGGGATTACCTGAAGAAGATGCTACTTGGGAAAGCGAACAGATCTTGAAACATCCAAGTTTAAATCTTGCTTGAGGGCAAGCAAATTCAAGAGGGGCGGACTGTCATAACCCTCGAAACTATAAATAAAGAATTGTCAACATTTGTCTTTATAGTATTTTGTTTTCCAGCATAAGGCCGATATTCACATTTTGACTATAATAATATAATTAATTGAAGTATTGATTTGTTGTCTTCAAAGAAAAAACGATCTTTATGAGTTTATGAAATAAACAAACTTAATGAAAAGATTAATGAAATGCCTTCAAACATGATCAACTTGATTAATGACGCGTCCCTTGAGAAGGTGGTGTCTCCACCGATGTGCTAGCAAACCAGAAGGGAAATGTCCCTACAGATCTCAAAATGGGCGCTCAAGAATAAAGCAAAGGAGTAAAGAAGACGGATACAGAAGAGAAGGATCACGGAAGTTAAAGAAGCTTAATCGGGTACAAGAGACGCATAAACTCAGGTAAGTATGTTGCTCAAACCCGATGCCCGTACTGCAAATTCGGTTTCAGATTAATGTTGCATCATTAAACATGGATCTCTGGATGTAATCGAATCACTTTAAAAGGCAGAAGAAAATCATTTAAAAATAGATAAATTAATCATATCCGTAGTTAGAACAAATGCTACAGGTAGTGCGTTGTTTGATGTGTACTGGGAAATAAAAAAATATCAATAAGCAATAATGTTGCTTACAGCAATTATTGCCTTCTTCGTAAATTATTACGGCTTGCTGTGAGGATAGATTTAGAGCCCACAATCTCTTTCGCTAATACTCACCAAAGAGAGGATGGTTGTGGAGGGAAAGGCTGGTAATTCGATCCCATGATGGATGTCCCAAGACGGGTAAGAAACCTTGAGGGAATCCACTTGGAGATTGGTCCAGCGCCCTCGGCACTGTAAGGCGTCCCTCCTTCAATGGGGTTTAGGGAAGAAAGATAAAGGCAAAAATCTATCACGGTAGAGCGTAGTAAGTTATGATAAACTATGATAAGTGTGTACCTGGCCTCATGTAATTTATATCTTGTGTATATGCTGATATTAAATTATCTAATGCATTCATCTCATATGTTAATTTAAAAGAATTCATGCACTTCTCCTATTCTCAGCTGTTAATACTGGAAATAAATGTGTAGATGTTATCAGTTAATGATATGAACAGATCTTTAAGACGAAGTATATAAGCTAATTCATGTGGAGAACCCCTTCCTTGACTTGTGCATTTTTCTGTTTCTAGGACAAATTTAATAAGGAACATTACATATTTGGAGTTCCAAAAGAAGCACAATAAGAAGTATAAAGAAGAAATGCTGAAAAAAGACTTGGGATTTCATAGCGGGCCCAGATATTTTGCAAACCAGGGAGAAGACTTCACAGTGGAAGAGGTGAGATCCAATAAAGATTTGTCAATGATAGAACCGAGAATTGGCTGGAATGGTATGGATGTAGGCAGTGAAAGCATAAACTTCTAAAAGGACCAAAAAGGAAGAGAAATTTTGTAAAATGTTGTAAAATTTTGTAAAGCATATTATACATGTCTATACTCTAATATCTAACTGATCTGACAGTATGTAAAACACTGTACACTCGGTCTATACTCTGTTATCTAGCTGGCATGTCTGAAAGGAAAATCTTGATGTAATTTTTTGATATTAACAGTAAACTATAATCAATTCAAAAATTGTAATTTGGCCTTTTCTTTTTATTTTATTTTATATAATTCACTTGTCGGGATGAAGTCATTCAATTTTAATTTTGAAAATTGCAATTGTCTTTTCTAGATGTTTGGAATTATTGTTCAAGAACATGGTGAAACACAATGAAATTGGCCACAAGCTAAAGTTCTTTTTTTATTAGAGGATCAAATTTTGACCAAACCACAAGTTAATAGTATTTTAGCTCTAATAACACTTGTCAAGTACCTACCAAGTAAATACACAACAACAATGTAAAACCTACATATTGAATATAACATAATAGCATAATAATAAATAGGTTACAAAAAATGAATAGTTTGATAAATTATTTGTACATAGATGAAAGGAAGAAATATACCAGACCAATTTTTGCAATCTTTTGCAGACTCACAGAATCCAGAGACTCACCAGACTCACCAAGTCTGACTGAGTCCCAACACCTAGACTCTGTCGTGCGGCTGAGTGTTAAAAAGTCAAAAATAAAAATAAAAATAATTGTTTTAAGTTGCTTCTTTTTCGTTATATTTACTGCTCTACCCTAAAAGCAATATCATTTCATTTTGAAGGCAACATAGAAAGAGAAAAGAGAGTTGTGAGCAAAATTTAGAGTGCTTTGTAGGGCAACCAGCAAGGAGGTAGAGAAAAAATCCATTGTTGAATCGCATTTGGGCAAGCTTCGTAGATATGTTTGGTGCATCAACAGGTGTCTACCAAGGATTGAAAGGAGTTCTCTATTGATTTCAAGTTTGAATTAAGAGGTAAGCTTCAATTTTGAAGGTTTGTTTGTGTTTTTGTTACCAAAAATTGCATTTTTCTTTACATTTCATTTATTTTTTCTATTTTATTTTACTAGATCAAAGAAAGAATCCTAGGTGTGTTTGACTTTTCTTTTTAACAAACCCTAGGTGTTTTTTGTAAAAAAAAAAAATCTAATTTTATTGTTGCAGACCCTACATTTTTTTGTATTAGTTTAACAATTATAAATCACAAGTCACAAATGTTAATTTGTTTGTATTTATATGTTATTGCAGCAGCCTTGATATTTTCAAATGATCTTTATCACGATGTCCAAAACCCCAATTAGAAGGATGTTGGAAACATGTTGAACTTTTCCCTAGGCAAAAGAAAGGAGAGGTAAAATGTTCTTATTGCAAAACAATTTATCATGGAGGGGGCATTAATAGATTGAAATACCATCTTGCACATATAACAGCCCATGATGTTGTGCCATGCCCACAAGCGCCTATTGAGGTTATTCATGAGGTGCAAGTGCAACTAGAAACATTTGAGCTACAAAAAGAAGTGAAAAAGAGGCAAAGAGAGGAGATGGCAAGCATTGGTGGTAGTGGAGAGTCTTCTTGTGTGCCTCCATTTCGTCCTTCAGGTGCTAGTCCTAGTAGTGCTAATGTTGGTGGCATTGTTGGTGTTGGTGTTGATGCTAATGCTAGTGCCAATGGCAATGGTAGTGTTAGCATTGGGCCTAGAGTTCGTAAATCTAGGATGGATTCATATGTTTTGCCATGCACTACTCCAAGTTCTTGATCGTCAATTAAGTGCATGGGTTGGAACAAGAACATCCATGATACAGCTAGATGTGCAATTGGAGACTTTTGGTACTATTGCACCATTCCATTCCATGCAGCCAGGTAATTCTTTTTTGTTTGATTGTTTAAAAATTTATAGCTTGATTCTTTGTCTCTTGATATTTTACATTTAGAGGTATGTCAAATTCAAATTTAAACTCTCCATTTTACAATACTTATTTTATTTATTTGTGACATGTGTTAGGTCTCCTTATTGGCAAAATATGGTTGATGCCATTACTGTTTGTGGGGCAAGGTTCAAATCCCCTAGTGGAGATGACATAAAGGGCCAAATTTTGACACAAAAGGTGGCTGATGTAAAACCCACAATAGAAGAGCAACAGTTGATATTGAGGAAGGGTGGCACCATCACGACCGATGGTTGGACTGATAGAAGAAATAGGACATTGCTGAATTTTTTTGTTTCTTCCTCAGGGGATTGTACTTCCTACAATCCATTGATTTAGTGATTAATATTTTTAATTTATGCTTTATTGAATCATTGATTTTGTTTCTTTTTTAGGTGGCACCATATTCATCAAATCAATTGATGCTTCAGGACATGCCAAAAATGTCGCATTTCATTGTGAAGCGTTAGAGGAAGTCCTAGCTGAGGTGGGTGAGGAGAATGTGGTGCAAGTGGTGACGGATAATGTAGAAAATTATGTTGCTGCAGGTAGACTAATGATGGAGAAGCACCCATCATTATTTTGGATCCACGTGCTACCCATTGCCTTGAACTCATATTGGATGATTTTGGCAAGCTTCCATGGATCAAAACATGTGTGGAGTTGGTCAAAAAAAATTGAAAATTTGTATACAATCACACATGGGTCCTCAACCTAAAGAGGCAATACATGGGGCAAAAGGACTTGTCTCGTCCTGGTATAACCCGATTTGCAACAAATTTCATCACATTACAATCCTTGCTTTAGTCAAAGGGAGCTTTGAGGCGCATGTTTGTTAGTGAGGAGTGGACTTCCTCATCCTATGCTAAGACCACTACGGGGGTTGAGGTGGCAAATTGCATGTTTGATGAGCTAGGATTTTGGGTACCTACTATGGAGATTGTAAAGGTAAATGAAAATATAATTCTAGATTATGTTTTAATTTTTATTCATATTTTTCTTTTACTTTCTTATTTTTATTCACACTTATCTTAAGTTAATATTTCCAAACAATTGCAGTTCACTGAGCCTTTGGTAACTCTCCTACAAGTCACTAATGGGGAGAAGTCCACAATGGGCTACATATATGAGGGCATGGATAGGGCCAAGGAGGTCATTTGTAATGTCCCCTTCTCGAACATGACTTCTTCTGATTGACCGTTGGCCTATTCTGGAGACCCGTAGGCTTCTCGGTGGTGAAATTAGGGTTTCTTGGTTGGTGGTTTCTTGTGCTCACGGATTGGTGATTGAACTGCGGATTCCTTCTGGGTTTTTCGTGAGTTTTTCGGTGATGTGTTCTTTTTGGCATTCTGAGCACTTTCACGAATTTACTATTTTTAGTAAATTCTATTTCTGCAGTGGTCCTATTGGTTTCGGCTCGATTGACCTTCTACTTCAGTATGTTCAGTTGGATTGCTCAACTTTGGCTTTGGGTGCTCGTTTGGAGAGATAAGTTGAATTATTTTTAATAAAGTCAAGTTTAATGTTATATTTTGCTATTGACCCCCCCCCTTAGCCTAGTGATTGAACTTAAGTTGTTTTTAAAAGTGGTTTTTGAAGGGTGGCGCCTCATGAGAATATTTTATGATTTTCTAAAGCTCAAAACCAATGTTTGAAAAAGGACGCCCATCTTGAGGAGATTATTTTAAATTAAAAAAAAAGTCAAAATTGCTTAAGACAAAAGGGACGCCACCTTTGGAGGGAAAAGGAGTTACTCAAAATTTGAAAAGCAAGGTTTCTAGAAGCTTCTGGAAAAAGACATCACAAGTTATAAAAGAGGTCTTGGTCTTCATTGTCATCATCCAACATCTTGAGTAAAGTTATGTTGCCGAAATGGTGAGAGGATTGCTTCGAGGAATGAATGCCTCCTAGCTTGGCTCAACTTCGTGCTTGTGAGACAGCACCTAGTGGAGAGGTTAGCTTGTGTTTTGAGTGAATTTTGTAGTGAGGTTGGCTATGTTGTGAGTTAATGCATTTGTCTTTCAATTAGTTGCATTTTCATGTTATTTTCTGGAGTTGCTGAGAATATTGCTGATTGTAGTTTTCACTCATATTTCAAAAATACAAAAAGATTTCATTTTGGGTATTTCATGTTTCTTATTGTCTAGGGCGGGCGCCCCTTTGCTCCAAATTACAGATTTTATCTTGAAGAACTTGAATTTTAAGAAGGAAATCGCCCCTCTCATAAAGCCGTACCATTTGGTTGCCTTGGGATTTGAGCAGAAAATAAATAACAATATTTTGGGTCTGTTTTGTGTCCTTAGCTTAGGCGCCCTCATCTTAGGAGTCATTTGCATCCATTTCCATGCATTTTGAATGAGTGGTGAGAGTGTTGTGAGCATATTATGGTACTACTGTTTTGCTGTTAACAGTTTTCAGTTCTTATTCTGTCATAACAGCGTGCTTAGAATTAACCATTTGAACTGGTTTTCGAAGGAAAGTTGTTGAGAGGACTTAAAGATAGCATTCTACTTTGTTGCAACATTGAAGACTCTCTTATATTGTGCTTAACAGATAAATTTCTGATATTGTAAGCTGAACAGTAGTACTGTCAGCATCTTTCTCATTTTCTGTTAATCTTATGTTTGTAACAGCCCACTGAATAAGTGGAAGAGGCTGGCTTGCCGCCTATTTACTTGTTTTGCATTGTAATTTCCTAAGTCTCCGCCGTATGGTCGCCTCTTATCCATCATGGATTGAGTAGCACATACTTGGTGTTGAGTTAATTTTCAGTATTGCAATAGATAGGGATCCTCTAACCATATGCTCGTCGTTCGCCGACGCATCTCTTGGTTAGAGTTTTTGTTTCTGCATTTCCTTTAAGATCCTCTGACCAATGCTCACACCTTGCCCACATCGGGATCCTGGTGTACATTCTGGTTAGAGTTACTTCAGCATCGTTTTGGTTTATGAGCTAACCTTAACGGGTGCTTGTCATTGTAACTTGGCAATTGAAAAACTGAAAAAAATTTGGCTCGGTATATTTCATCATTTCCATCTATGCAGGAGTTGAGGGTAAGTATCATCCCATTTGGGAGATCATTCATAGGCGATGGAACCTCCAGCTTTACAAGCCCCTACACGCAGCCGCTTATTACCTCAATCCAGCATTCCAATACTGCCCTAATTTCAAGGCAAATGAGGAGGTACTGAATGGGCTCTACTCAGTGATAGAGCGGATGTTGCCTAGTGTTACAACAAAGATAGTCCACGAGATCAAGACCTTTAGACTTGCACCAAGAGAGCTCTTTTCTCGTGACATGTGCAAAGATAATCAGACAACATTGCAGCTAGGCAAAAATACATTAAGGGCATAATTTAAGTTTAAAAATGCAATAAACTTTTCCTCTTTTTATATTATTATTAAATGTTGAAACTTAAAGTTGGATAATGAGATTAATTGCTTTATTTTTCTCATCTCAGATAGATGGTGGGAAATGTTTGGTGCTAAGGTACCAAACCTTCAAAGAATTGCAATTCACATATTGACCCTGTTGATGCTATCATACAGCGTCAGGTGTATCCTTCCATCCGATCTCCTTTACATGATGGTAAATTAAATTATAGCCGATGGCTATTTAATTTATGAAGATAGTGATTGGATGAAGAGGCACGACTTATATTTAATTATTGTGAAGATACGAATTTATGAGGCGCAATCTTCAAGGAGGCCGACTTCTTGTGTGTAAGAGACACGATTTTTGGAAAGAGGCCGACATGTTGTTCTTGGAGAGTCACGTCTCTCCCTTCATATTGTATATATACTCATTGGTTGTACCTCCTTCATCATTCATTCATATTGTTCATTCTCAAGTTTGAATATTCAAGTTCGAGTTCATCATCAAGTGCAGATCGATATCGTAGAAGGCTGAGTTTTATCATTAGCAAATTGCATCATTGTGTTGTTGTGTTTGCATCAGATTGTGGTGCTTACTCTTGGCCTTAATATCGTCCTCTATTGTAAAGGAGACATTCTTTGTGATTCAATATATAAGTGTTATATTGTTGCTGGGTTTTTCTCCCTCAAGTGGAGGGTTTTCCCAGGGTATCTGCTGTGTTATTGTGTCTGATTTTGAATTAATTTTAAGTGCTTTACATCTGATCATAAAACTAACATGGTATCAGAACGGGTTTGAAGATCTTGATCAGATTAAGTCTTGCAGCGATACTCTTTATTCTCTTTCTCATCTTTGATCACTTCTATCTCTTCATCAAGATGGTGAATGGTCTCAAGATCTAGGACAGACTTGAGGGAGCAACAAATTTCACATCCTGGAGATTCAAAATCATGCTCACCTTGGAGGAAAATGAATTGGCTGAGTTTGTGGAGAGCAAAGTCCCCGAGCCTACATATGAGGAAGAGAAGGTTCAATGGAAGAACAAAGATACTAAGGCGAAGAAGATGTTAGTTGATTCTATGAAGGATCATATTGTTCCAATCATCTCCAAGTTGAAGACGACAAGGGAGATGTTTAAGTCTTTGGAGAGGATGTATGAGATCAACAACACAAGTTGTGCACTTGCATTAAAGCAGCAACGTCATCATGTTAAGATAGCGAAAGGAGAATCCGTCATTGCTTACTTCATGAAGATCACCAAGTTGAGAGAACAGCTATCTACTATTGGGCATGTTGTTGATAGCAAAGATTTGACCATGCTGGCTCTAAATAGTCTTCCTTCATCTTGGGAGTCTTACATTCAAGGAATCAGTGCAACATCGAAACTCCCCAAGTTTGATAGTTTCAGGGCGGATTGTATTCAAGAAGAGTCTAGGTTGGTTGCGAGAGGTATTGGTTAAAGCGCTACAAATGAAGACATTCATGTTCTCACCACTCAATCTTCGAAGAAGAAAGGGAAAGATGGAAAGAAAGGATATTTCAAGAGGAACAGAGATAAAGGATTTGATGGATATTTCAAGAGGAACAGAGATAAAGGATTTGATGGTGCTCCTGCATTCAAGAAGAAGAGGGACCTCTCCTGAGTCCAATGTTTTAGATGTGACAAGTATGGTCACTATGCAAAGGACTGTCCAACCAGGCCTAAGCAGCAGGCTACCATTGCAGATGTTGATGAGATCTCTCCGCAGAAGGATTCAAGTGAATTTCTATTCTATTTTGCCCTGTCAAGCAATATGCCCACCGACACCAACACTTGGTTGATTGATCGTGGTGCCTTTTGCCACATCACCGGATTTAGGGAGCATCTAACTGATTTGGTGGAGAGAGATTCTAGTGAACAAGTCATTATTGGAGATGATGCTAGTTACTATGTGAAAGGAGTTGGGACCTCCTCTCTTCACTTGGATTTTGCAATTTCCTTGCAGTTGAGTGATGTGCTATTTGTTCCAGGCATCAAGTGAAACCTTGTCTCTATTTCCGCCTTAGAAGACAAGGGATATCAAGTTGTGTTTTCAGAAGGGAAAGTTCTTGCATGGACAAAGAACTCAAACATCAAGACTGCTTGGATTATTGGAGTTAGACATGAGCGCCTCTACAGACTATGCACTCATCTACTTTAGGCTCTATTGCATGATTCTTCAAGTTCGTGTGAACTTTGGCATCGAAGATTGGCACACCTTCACTTTCGAGCACTACCTACAATGGAGAGAATGGTCGCGGGTCTTCCGAAATTCAACCAGGAGCATGAAGGTACTTGCAAAGGCTGCACTTTGGGTAAGAATACAAAAGGTCCATTTCATAGTAGTGAAAGTAGATCCAAATGTATTCTAGATCTTATTCATTCTGATTTATGTGGTCCAATGTCTATTGCTTCTTCGAGTTGTTTCTTCTATTACATTATTTTTATTGATGACTACTTTAGAAAGACTTGGATTTATTTCTCGAAATCTAAAAAATCTGAGGAGGTATTAGAGAGATTCAAAGAATTCAAAGCTCAGGCGGAGAATTTGTCCGGGAAGAGGATCAAAGTTTTGAGATCCAATAACGGAGAAGAGTACACTTCCAACAGCTTCCATAACTTTTGCATTGAAGCTAGGATTAAGCGGGAGTTCAATGTCCCTTATAATCCTCAACAGAACGATGTTGCTAAAAGGAAGAACAAATCTATTGTGGAAGCAGCCAAAGCTATGATTCATGACCAAGATCTGCAAACCTTCCTTTGGGCGAAAGCATCTAGGACAGCAGTCTATGTTCAAAATAGAAGTCCTCACCGCATTTTGGAGAACATGACTCCCGAAGAAGCATTCACAGGGGTGAAGCCGAAAGTGAGTCACTTGAGGATCTTTGGTTGTCCTGTATATGTTCATGTGCCTAAGGACAAAAGGACAAAGTTGGAACCTTCTGGCATGAAGGGAATATTTGTAGGTTATAGTGAGACATCAAAAGCCTACAGAATCTACATTCCAGGTCAGAAGTTGATTGAGATCAATACAAATGTCACATTTGAGGAGGATGTTGCATTCAGAAGATCCAAGGGCACTCACATGGCGATAGATAATGAAGAGTCTCCTCAGGATATGGAAGTTGACCATGCTCCTAAGATTCAGAGGGAGGCTCCAGAACCTAAAGAAGATGATGATCCAGTCGAGCCCTTGGAACCTACTGATGGGCCTACAAATATTGTGATTGGAAGAAAAAGACTTCTTTGGGCCAGGCAAACAATGCAGGAGGCAGAAAGGTTTGCAGCCCTGAGAAGAACCTTCAGAGAAAGCAAGAGACCTCATAAGTTTTCTAGCTATGTTGCGTTGATGAGTCAGATTATTGAGTCTGAGCCTTCATGTGTTGAGGAAGCTTCCAGTCAACAGGTTTGGAGAGATGCTATGGTTGAGGAGAATCAATCCATTCTTAGGAATGATGTTTGGGACATTGTACCTAGACCTACAGGCAAATCTATGGTATCTTCTAAATGGCTCTTTAGGATCAAGCATGGGGTTGATGGGAGCATTTAGAAATACAAGGCTAGGTTTGTGGCTAGAGGATTCTCACAAAAAGAGGGAGTTGACTATGAGGAAACCTTTGCTCTAGTTGCACATTATACTTCTGTCAGGACCATCATTGTTATTGTTGCATCTAAAGGATGGAAGATCCACCAGATGGACGTGAAGACAGCATTTCTGAATGGTGTAATCGAGGAAGAAGTATATATTGAGCAACCTGATGGATTTGAGGTACATGGGAAGGAGTCTCGTGCTTGCAAGCTGAAGAAGGATTTGTATAGCCTTAAGCAGGCTCCTCATGCTTGGTACGAAAGAATTGATCGTTACCTGTCAAGCTTGGGCTTCTCCAAGAACGATGTTGATTCTAACCTATATTTCAAGGTAATTGATGGTGAAGCATTGATTTTGGTTTTGTATGTTGATGATTTGATTCTTACTGGAGAAGATCACCTCATTATCAAATGCAAGAAGGAGTTAGCTTTTGAATTTGAAATGAAGGATCTTGGTCTCATGCATTACTTCCTTGGCTTAGAAGTATGGCAGAAGCCAAATGAGATGATTCTAAGTCAAGCGAAGTATACTATTGATATTCTGAAGAGATTTGGTATGATGGATTGCAAATCCATGTCTATGCCTATGGAGACAAAATTGCATAAGTTGAAAGAGGCTACAGCTAGTTCAGATCTAGTGGATTCCACGATGTACAGGCAGTTGATTGGATCATTGATGTATCTAGTCAATACTAGACCAGATATTTGCTATGCAGTGAGTGCACTTAGTCAGTTCATGTGTGAACCAACGCAAATACATCTAATTGCAGCGAAACATATCCTAAGATACTTGCGTGGCACAGTTGGATATGGATTCAGATATTCTTCAGGTGTGGACTTGAAACTGCATGGTTATACTGATTCTGATTGGGCAAGGTGTGTTAATGATCGGAAGAGCACCTCTAGATGTTGTTCCAGCTTGGGGTCTGCGATGATGTCCTGGTATAGCAGGAAGCAGTCTTCAGTGGCACTGAGTATAGCTGAGGCCGAGTATATTGCAGCTTGTGTGGCAGCTCGAGAAGCAGTGTGGCTTCGGAAGCTCCTTGCAGGATTATTTGGACAATCAATGGAGCCTACTATCATTCATTGTGATAACCAGAGTTGTGTGAAGCTTTCTATCAACCCTATGTTTCATGACAAAACTAAGCATGTTGAGATCAAATACCACTATATTCGAGACATGGTATTGAGGAAAGCGATTCAGTTGAGGTATATTAGCACTGATGAGCAGACAGCAGACATTCTCGCCAAGCCTCTCTCCAGGATAAAGTTTGTGTACTTTCGAGACAAGCTTGGTATGGTGGAGAATCAAGCCCTAGCTGAGGAGTCTCAGTATCAGTGATCCTCTTTAATGCATTTCTCTTTGAGAGAGATTTGAGGTGTAAGCCCTTGTTAATGCATTTCTCTTTGAGAGAGATTTGAGGTGTAAACCCTTGTTAATGCATTTCTCTTTGAGATTTGAGGTGAAAGTCGTTTCCACCCTCTGGAAGAGCCATGGTGGATATCATGTGTGTGACTGCATGACATCACGTGAGAGAGTCCGTGATGATTTTCTTGTACTTGTGTTTTCACCCTCTAGGAGAGCCATGGTGAACATCACGAGGAGGTGACAACATCATGTTGAGTGATGAGCACTTGTACATACCATACATGGGTGTAGCCATGATGGTTGATATCACGATGAGGTGATATCTTTCCTTTCCACATATGGGAGTAGCCATTGTGGTTGACATCACGATGAGGTGATATGTCTTGTGCAGCTAGAAGTATCCTCCCTAGCTGAGAGGGAGTGTTGATGCTATCATACAGCGTCGGGTGTATCCTTCCAGTCAATCTCCTTTACATGATGGTAAATTAAATTATAGCTGATGGCTATTTAATTTATGATGATAGCGATTGGATGAAGAGGCACGACTTATATTTAATTATTGTGAAGACACAAATTTATGAGGCGCAATCTTCAAGGAGGCCGACTTCTTGTGTGTAAGAGACACGATTTTTGGAAAGAGGCCGACATGTTCTTGGAGAGTCACCTCTCTCCCTTCATATTGTATATATACTCATTGGTTGTACCTCCTTCATCATTCATTCATATTGTTCATTCTCAAGTTCGAATATTCAAGTGTGAGTTCATCATCAAGTGTAGATCGATATTGTAGAAGGCTGAGTTTTATAATTAGCGAATTTCATCATTGTGTTGTTGTGTTTGCATCAGATTGTGGTGCTTACTCTTGGCCTTAATATCGGCCTCTATTGTAAAGGAGACATTCTTTGTGATTCAATATATAAGTGTTATATTGTTGCTGGGTTTTTCTCCCTCAAGTGGAGGGTTTTCCCAGGGTACCTGCTGTGTTATTGTGTCTGATTTTGAATTTTTTTTTGTGCTTTACATCTGATCATAAAACTAACAGAGCCAACCATGCAGTGCTTTGAGTTGTGAGTGCAATTGGAGTATGTTTGAGCACATACACTCCAAGAAGCGCAATAGACTGTCCGTGGACAGATTGAATGATTTAGTCTATGTTCATTACAACCTTCGTCTTTGCCACAGGCAAATTTTGGGTACTGAATCCATCCCCACCACGCTAGAGGAGGTCGATCCACAATCTGAGTGGATCACTATGGCTGAGGATCCTATCTTTAGTGAACCTCAATTGGGTTGACCAGGTGGATAGAGAAACTAAGGCTGTAGCCATGCAAAGGAGGAGGATAAAGCATGAGCAAACATAGTTGATGTTGGTGTGGGTGGCATGGTGATAGAGGCAGTAACTATGGCTGCAACATCATCTAGGACCTACATTAGATGCCTTTGTAGGAAGGATGCAAGCTCCTCTGAGACATAGACTTCTAGTTTTACTTTTGATATTTGTTTGGAACTTTTGATGCCATGGATTTCATATTCAATGAGTTTTGTGTACATTTGGCAATATTTATAATTTTATATATCTAAGTGTGTTATTAGTATTTCCTTCAGCTACAATTTGTGTTTATACTTATGCGATCGATGTATACTTGTGTATGTGATCAAAATAGCTTCTATTTGATAATGCCATTGTGTCTTTAAGGTTTATTTAATAAAGGGTGCATGAAACAAGTTTTGAATCCTTGAAAAATTTTGAATTTCTTGAGTTTTTCAGTTTGCTGAGTCTTTGTGCCGAGTCTGAGTCTGAGTCCAAAATCAGCTTGTCAAGTTCAAGCCAAGTCCAAGTCTCATAACTATGATCAAAACCCTCACCCTAACCCTAACCCTAACCCTAACCCTATGTCCTATCACAAAAACCCTAACCCTATGCCCTATCACACCAAATAAATGGTGCTAAAGCCGTAACTCCCATGAAAATCAGTTTTAAAAATATGACACAGCCAATGTTTACTCCCCACAATTTTTTGGACATATTATTAGTCCAAAATGATGACATGTTACAAAAAGGATTTCATGGGATTGAATCAGACTTTTGCATATATATTGACAATGTTTGAAGGGCATGCAAAAGGGTTTGGTACAGCACTTATGTTTCCAGAAGATCCCCTAACACATGGTTCATTTACATTGCCATTCACCTCCTCACCCTCCATTTCATACCCATCACAGCTGATCATTTTGACTTGCAAAGAAGTTTGTGACAACTGCACAAAAAAAAAAAAAATCCCTAAGATGTTTAACAAAATAAAGAAAAAAAAGAGAAAACAAACTAAGAACAGCATCTATTTTCAGCCATGATGATTTATGCTTAAAATGACTGCAAATCTTCTTTTTTCTTTCTTTTCTATCTCCTCTTTTCTCGTTCCTCTTCGTCAGCTGCAAAAATTAGAAATGATAGTGGCAACAAATGTTTTTGGGTAGTGAGTTTAATTGTAAAGGTGTTTAGGGTTGCACAAGGGTTAAGTTTTTTTTTTGTTTTTTGTTTTTTTTGTTTTTTAATTAAACTTTGATAATTGTCAAGGACACATAACCATCCTTGGCCAACCCATGGACATTTTGGCGAGATGTCATTGGCAAGGGGATGCATCTTTGTGTAACCCTACTTGACAATGTTCTTTCCAAATGGATAAGGTACAAGTTCTAGAGTGTCTTCATTTATCAATGAGTTGTACTCTTCCATCATTGCTTATTCCTACTCTTTCTTCCCTTTAGCCTACTTGCAGGGCTGAGGACACATGTATTCAATTTCCCTAGCAATAAGTCCATAAATAGACCCTTGCTCTTCAATTTGAGTTGTTCAACTATGAGTCTCATCCCCCTAATCACCTTTGGTTTCCCCAAATGTTTTAGAATCCCATCAAAGAAAGTTGACTTCCCCTTATAGTCAACATGATCTTGTGTAATAATTATTGTTGGAAGTGATTCTTGAGTCATCTAAATCATCCACTTGTGCATAATCTCCTCAACATGAACATCATCTCTTATATGCTCCTAATTATTTCAATTTTCCAAGGGTGTTGATGCATCCATGGCTAAAGCAACCTCACCTTCCATCCTTTGAAATAATCTTCTCTACAATGGCCACAAAAGGTGGCTAGTCATTCATCTTGGGTGCTTCATTCTAATCTTGAGAACAATTGCAAACATATTGACTCTCGAAAATTTCCCTATATACTCTCCTAAGATCTGTAAGCTTTTGATTTCTCAAAATAGTGCGACATGATTGAAATGTGGATCTTTGGATCAAGTTTCTTTCTATTTCAATCTGGTATACTCGAAAAAACCTAAAGTCTGTGACATTAGTTTTCTTCCTCCCAATTTCTCTAATGGAGCAACATCTCATATAGCACTAGTGGGAACCATGTTCAAAGTGTAATTTCTGCTACTCACAGCTTCCTCCCAAAGCATACTCCTCATTTCTTTTATTTGAAGAGTACACCACACCATTTCTACAAAGGTTTGGTTCTTTTCAGCCACCTCATTTTATTAAGGAGTATAAGCTACCACATGATGCCATTTTTGAAACAAAATGCCTCCATAGCACTGCTGAGATACACTTCCCCAGTAACCAAGTGCCTAGACTATAGTTCTACCATTGGTTTCCATTCATTGAATTTCTTCTAGGTAAAATACTTCCTGAAGAAAATATGTGAATTTTATTCAAAAGAAATCATCAATAAATGTTAGAATGTACTTGACACCTCCAATTGAAAGATGATAGATAGTAGGAAGATTTGAATGTACAGATTCAAAGTGTGCCTTCGTGCACAATGCTTTACCAATGTCAAACATTTTCCACTGATGTTTCCCAAGAACACATCCTTTGCATGTTCCCCTTCAATGGGGGTAATAGAAGGCAGTTCACAAACCATCTTCAAATGACCCATCACTTACATGCTTTAAAAGCTGAATGTGTCCCACTATCATATGACATAAGAGACTTTCATCATTTGTTTTATCCCTTAATGCAAATTGTCCCTAATTTCAAAGACCACTATCAAATTTAGTGATGACATAAGCCCTGGAGGATTCATCTAATGTTTCACCACTAACTACCTCAAACTTTTAGCAAAATCTTTCAAATAAAGCAATAAAGCCAAATCCTACTATCTTATTTTTCAAATTGATTTGAAATATGGTTAAAAGATTGATGTATAAAAACATTTTCAATAACTGACTTAGGTTCCTTAAATGTACAATTTCCATTGACTATTAATGCTGAATTATTCACAATTTATATTTTGTCATCCTCTAGTTCCTCAAGAGAAGTAAATAAATGTTCATCCGTAGCAATGTGATCAGTGCAACCAAAATCCATACACCACTTGCTTTGTAAATTAGTAACGTGCAAAAATCTTGAACATCAGAAAAATGTACATTTATTATAACTTGTCTTGATAGAGTAGCGTGTTGTCTCCTTAGCTTTCCATTGTCTACCAAGACATCTTGTATCTTCTTGCTGCATTGTCTTTCATTATATACTATGCTTGCACGGTAGCAACATCCATGTCATGTCCCCAATTTGGAGCAATAAGGGGAATATATTAAATTAATTACTTATAAGGTTATTAAAAAATAAAATATTAAAAAGTAACCTTATATTTAATTAATTTAATATTAAAAGTGACTAAAACTAAAATAATATCAAAAAGTCACTTAAAAGAATAAAATAATAATTTATTCTAGAAGCTTCTTGAAATCTCTTGTCAATTCTTTATAAGGGGCTTTTGGAGGGCATTTGAGATATGCTGGAGTCAAATACATTTCTGAATATTAGAGAGCTTGAATGCTTGTCTTAGCTAGAGAAGTCAAATTCTCTTATGTTGTTGGTTTCGGTTGTGCAACACCAACCCTAGCTAGTCTTGAGAGAGGAGAATATTTCAGTTCTTCTCATTATGCCAAAATTTTGTGGCTTGTAGCCAAATTTTGAAGAATAAAGAGGAAATCGATTTTGAAGGAATTGCAGATTTGAGCTTTGAAGAAATTCTCAATTGTCCTCTTGCAAGGTCACTAAGCATGTGTTGAGTACTGCTTTCTTCCATGAGTTCAAATGGACTTAACCCCTTCTTCGATCTGTTATAAAAACTGTCCAAAGGATGTATGACTGGAATGTTTGGAGCCTCTTCACTCATAACCTGCACAGGATGGCAAGAACTTTAGCTCTGATACCACTGTAAAGTGCCTTGACAAATCTGATGTTTAAACCCTGTTTTTCTGCCTTCAGAATTTTGTCAAACACTTTCCTTGCAACCTTCAACTTGCTGGTTATGTACTTCAGTTTGCTATGTTTTGATTTGTTTTGATGCCAAAGACATTTGGAGACTTGAAAATGAATGCAATTGAATCTAAACAAGCATCTAGAATGATATGCAATCTTTTTTTTTGTATTTTTAAATGCATATATGTGAAGTGCTTATATAAAATGTTCACCTACAGCCAAGATACATTTTGACAAACACTTGGCAGGCATCCTAAAAGAATGAAATGCAATTATGTGAGAGAGACATTTGGACAAATACTTTACAAATAAACTCCTTATCTCTCCAACTTCTATTTGTAACTATGTAAGAGAGGTTACAAACTAGATGTATATAATGCTGATATGAAAGTTTCAGCTTACTAATATGATTGTCATAAAATGCAAATCAACTAAGGTTGCTGCAACTACTGATATGCAATTTCTCTTTGTCTTACACAGCTGTAGATACAATGAATATGAGCTGATTTAGTCAGCCTTGATTATCTAAGTGAACTGAGACATTACAATGCATAATATGTCAAATGTAAAGAACCTGGTTATCAGCATCAGCTTGTACAAATGGATTCGATTCTCTTGCTGGGAGCTAAATTTAGTCTTCAAATTGGTGCGCCATTCCTTTATGATGCAAGTCGGCCTTCCCAGATTTTTCTTGGATTTAATTGAGCCCTCTTTGACAAAATCGTCCCCCTTTATGGTGCGCCCAGCTAGTGCCAACAATCTGATTTTTCTTCTTTATTATTATCAGCTGCAAATATCTCAATCTCAATTGCTTTATCCTTCAAAATCACCCCTTGATTTCGGACTGGAAATTCTTCAACAAAATCTGCACCTTAGACTCCTAAAATCGTCCTCAGCCAAGCATGAAGTTCCACCCTTTAAACTGAGAATTTCTTCAAAACTCAAATCTGCAACTCCTTCAAAATCGATTTCCTCTTTATTCTTCAAAATTTGGCTACAAGCCACAAAATTTTGGCACAACGAGAAGAACTGAAATATTCTCCTCTCTCAAGACTAGCTAGGGTTGGTGTTGCACAACCGAAACCAGCAACATAAGAGAATTTGACTTCTTCAGCTTAGACAAGCATTCAAGCTCTCTAATATTCAGAAATGTATTTGACTCCAGCATATCTCAAATGCCCTCCAAAAGCCCCTTATAAAGAATTGACAAGAGATTTCAAGAAGCTTCTAGAATAAATTATTATTTTATTCTTTTAAGTGACTTTTTGATATTATTTTATTTTTAGTCACTTTTAATATTAAATTAATTAAATATAAGGTTACTTTTTAATATTTTATTTTTTCATAACCTTATAAGTAATTAATTTAATATATTCCCCTTATTGCTCCAAATTGGGGACATGACAATCCCATCTTCTTCTTATCCTCATTCATTCTGCCCTTGGGATTATTTGGACAGGATTTACCTTAATGAGTTTCTTGATCTTCCATGATTCTTCATCTTCCTCAATTGGCAAGGATTTCTTCTTGAGTCTTGTTCACCTGTTGTTTCAACAAAGATATGGTGCAACTTTGAAAAGCTTGTACTGCTCTTGCAAGAGCAACTAGCAGTCACTCCAAGTCAGTCTTGTTCCTGACTTTCTTCATAGACTAACTAGAAAAGGATGCCAATAGGAATATATCAAATAGATTATTCATATTTGTATGTACAACTTGCATCAGTTGTGCATTAAATACCTTCCCCTCATGCTTGATAATTTGGTATTGAAGATCTTTGAGCTTGACTATACAGGCATCAATCTGCTTAAAATCTTTAGGTGAAAAGTGAACATCTCTTACTAAAATTGACAATCACTTCCTTAATTTAGTAGATCAAAGACCTTTAGTGCCTTCTAGATTGTCTAAAGTTCATCAGATCATCAAGGTAGTGTTGAAACTCATGAGCAATATCCATGGTCAAAGTTGATCTTCCCAAGCAAAATATGCAGATTTTCTCTTCTTTCTTTGGAGTTCCTTCACTCCCTTTGCTGATCCACCATACACCTTGTGCCATAAAGACAAGTTCCACAGATTTGGCCCATTCCTTATAGTTGTGCCCATGGTGCATGGGTTCAGATAGATTATCTATCTTTCATATCTAAAGAGTGACACTTTTTCCAGAAGCTTCTCAATCCCTTCTAGCTATATATTTTTGAGTCAAGATTGAAACAAACTTTCCAATGAAAATGAAGTTTGTATAACTAAAATTTGGCTATCAAATTTGACCTCTAAGCACAGTTGAAATACTAAAAAGTATATTTTTCTTGAAAAATAACTTAATTTCAATTTTAACATTTTTAACTTGGATATTTTCTACGCTTTCTACAGGCTGCCTTGGGTAATGAGCATGTGTACTTAGGTTTTTGATTTTGTTTCGAGTAAGTGCATGCAAGGACCATACAATTAGGCAAGGCACTTACAGACTGCTTTAACTAAACATTAAGAACTAAAATTGCCATATTTACCAGAATGATGACTCAATTCTCAGCAAGTAAACTCTGTACACAATTGGATAAAAAGCTTTCGTTACAAAGGCCTGTGGACTAATACCTATGATTACTATCATCTAACTTCTATAATTTTATTATCGTTCCCTTGATGGACTCAATAAGTTATTGCTAAAATAACTTTACCATATCTTCAACCCTCTAATATATAACATTAATATACCATCAAAATAACCATGTAGCATAAAGAATAAGTAGTAGCTATACACATAACTTCAATAGAAACCTCCTTGTAGCCTCTCTACAATGAAAATCATGTACTACCACTGGTATAATGATGAGCTATCATTTGAACTTGGACCCTCACCATTTTGAAAAATAAATTACATGGGTTACCAACACTTGCCACCCCATGTTCATTCGTAAGCAGTTAGATCCTTGACATTTGAATGTTCTAATTGTGGACTTCAGAAGGGTTACAACGGCTTGAGATATGATCCTAAAGACCCCGAATTATTTGCAACTATAGCTAACCTCAAGTTGTTTAAGGGTATGTAAGAACCCCTGGTTCTTCCTAATCTAACTTTGACATTTTTTGAAGATTTTTACCAGATTAAAGCATAGAATTTACAGAGCCCAGAAATGCAAAAGAAAAATATAATTTTATTCCAGATAATGTCATGAAATTACAATGAAAACATTCATACCTGGATAATGATCCTCTGATGAAGAAACCCTGATGTGAATCTCACAAATCTGCTCAATGATGACTCCTAAATGAAGCCAACTCTCAGGCAATGATTCAACTGATCTTTCACAGCCTCAAGATTGCATAAACACTGAAGAGGGCACGTTCTTCAATGCTGGTATGAAGACTAGCAGCTGAAACCCTAGGTCTCGAGCTCAAATCCCAAGAACTCAAAAGGTTGCAATATCAAATAATCATAATGGATGAGGTTGATTTGATTTTGAGTCCTTAAATACTTCTCCTTAAACAATTCCATCCAAATATGCTTTTTAATTATTTAAAAATATATCTCAAAAAACTTTTGTTGTTGACTTTTATATTATATCACCCAGTTATGGCGTACTTTTCTATGAAGTATTAATTGCACATTCACCTTAAAATGGCCCCACTCATTATAAAGTTAAATAATAACTTTATAATATACTTTTATAATTAGATATCACTTAAAAGCCATAAAAATATTAATAACTCATTAAATACACAAAATTATGCCATATCAACTGAAACTAAAGTCAACACTGCAAATCCACATATGACCAGGTGCCCTGCTAACAATAGTAACTCTGACTCACTGCCAAGGTGACTTACTATAAATAGTAAGTGCATCAGTCTGAGCTCAAAAACCCATTGTCAAAGCCAAATATTGAACCTAGCAAAGCACTGGAGAGAAGTAATGTCGCCAATCAACCAAGTAATAACCCTTGAAGACCCTCTAATCAAGTCCATTAGCCTACAAGGGTCAAAATGATAGGCTAATCCAACAATAACTGATGCTCACAAAAATGGGGACATTACAGGGTACGTACATGTGTAGTATTTTCTATATAAATTGAACTACTTGCCAACTCCTAAACTTATGAGACTACTAAGTACTAACAAATGCAATGTTATACAAGAAATGCATCCCCCATGGGGTTCAAGATGCATGTCCCAATTATCAACCACCTTTCCCAAAATGAGGACATTCAGGGTACATCATGGGGCCATTTCCCAATATCGGAGCACACCCAAACATCCTTTACCCATTAAATTCACCTAGGCACACATTACTTCTAGCACATAAAAAATTATAATAAAAAACAACTTTTAATGAAAGAACACAAGACCCACTCCAATGAACATGTCTGCTAGAACCTAAAACATGAATTTAAACATATAATCAGTGTTCCATTCCTCATTTCTGTTTTCAGTTTATGAGAAGAAACTTACAACAACCAGTATAAGCAGTTTTCAGCTGTTAGAAGCCATCGGACATTTGAAGAGGAACATCCAGGAGGAGGAGAAGATGAATTAAAGTCATTGAAGCTATTACATAGATTTTAGAATCTGACAACTGTCGATTAAGGTTTCCTAGGTTCTTACACTTTATGTTTCAGTTTTCAAAATTCCTGAGTTGTCATACATTGGAGCTTGTATTCCAAATTACTATATTTCTGAGACAATATGTCTATGACACAACCCCAAATGAAACAAATAAATGAGTCAAACAACAGAAGCAATGTAGTTTTACAAGGAGGAGAAGTATGAAATCTAAAATCCAACGATCATTCTTTCTCAGCATTTAAAAAATTAAACTGTATTGCTAGTAATACGTGAAATTGAATTACATGTTGCAATGTGATAGATTAATTTATTACATGAATCTATCATTTATCATAATTTTAAAATACATTTTTTTCTGTATTCAAACCATATATTTTTATATACTTTTAAGCCTGCAACCCCTATGACATCCCTTAAAATTCAAGGGATCTTTCCAGATGTCTCCATATCACATCCCATTTACCGATCCCAGCGAATGTGTAATTTATAAAATCATTGACAGAAGTATGATGTGTTTCATGGTATTTAACATTTTTAAGTGTATGGCCTAGGTGGAAAGGGCCTTATGCTTTAAGTATTTGAATCTCCAGTAGCTTTTTAGCATTTCTATATAGGAACCTGCAAGAATTTTTTTAGTACGGATTCTAGTATACATATGAGGAAAAATAATTTTCAACATGTGTGAAATTTACATCTTGGATGTTGATAGCAGATCCATGTTGCATACCTTTATACACTCATAGCGATGAATAATGCTCAATACATTGAGAAACTGTCTCTTGTACTCATGGATGCGCTTGACTTGAACATCAAACATTGCATCAATGCTCACCTGCAATGCAAATGGTTTCCTTCACTCAGCTTAAATTTTATTCTACAGAAATAAATAAAATAAGAAGTCCAAACTTCAAGTAAGCAAAATGGAAAGCTTTAGCATTTTGTGTACCTTCAAACCACTTATTTCTTCTATATACTCAGCTAATCTGCTCTTGTTTAGTCGATGAATCTGTCACAAAGAAATATTAATATCACATAAATGAACTCTTCTGAAACAATCAACTTGTATAAATATGCTTATTTGGTTTACTTTACAAATATGTCATACAATCAGTAAAAGAATTTACAGTCAATTATGAAGTTACTCAAGTAAAGACAACATGCACGGAAAACACTTGAAGCAGATAGAAATTATTAAGGATTCAGACCTTTCTCCATTCATTTTGCAATTGTGGATTGCTGGCATGTTCGCGCAACCCCATCAAAAGATCCAGGTCTTTGAGCCATGCTTCTGTACCAAGCCACTTTGTGATAATATCCCGCAAACCAGGATTGCTTACAGCCAACCACCGTCGCTTAAAAGATATATTAATGAACAAGGAAAGACATAACCAGACTAAGTCAGTTTTCATCTTAATTTTCAATGCACTCTTCTGTTTATGATTTATACTTACACGTCTCATATTTTATCCAGTTCCTGAATAATGTTACATCAGTGTGCATAACCTAATTTCTGATAATGATAAATCAGAAAGGACAAGCTTGCAGATATATTTTCAGTCTAATGACTCAACAAAAGCCACATGATGAGTTTTAACATGGCAGGATACATGTTGCTTGCAATGTAAGAGTACAGGCTATAGCATCAAATAATAAAAACTAAGTGGTAGGAATAACCGAATAAGCAAACTGAATAGATCTATTCCAGCAGAAGTGAATTGAGTTTTAATTTACATAAAGAATGCTAAGACAAACGTCAATCTTTGTGCAAGGCAATTCATAATGAAATGGAGAACATATAAGATTCATTGACTTTGAAGTTTTGAACTAATTTTACACATTTTTAAGATACAACGCTAGCAAAATGATGATAGAAGCCAACCTCAAATGAAAGGGATAAAAAGGTACTAGAAGCCAAGACAAAATATTAATCCATGAACTAATATGCAACCAACATATCTGTTGTGACCTTTTCACACATCACCCCATTCAAAATGGGGACCCCATGGCAAATTGAAATCTAAGCTTGGCACTACATTCGGGAAGCTTCAGGCAAGTTCCCATTAAATTTTCACTGAATTCTGACAACTTACTATTTTTAGTAAGTACTCAATTTGGGACCTTTTCCTTAGGACTTTTGAAATTCTAACTGCTTCACCATGTTTAGAGCCCTTTGAGCTTCTTCCCTGCAAAATTTGAGCAAATTCTGACAACTTTCTATTTTTAGCAGTTCTGGCTTTGGGAGTAATTTTTAGGGTTTGCATGTATGATTTTTCAATGCATGTCGGGATAGTCTTTTTGGGTTTTTCGAGAGCTTCGCAATGGTATAACATGCAATTCAAGGTGATGATTTTCTATTTTTATCAAGTACCCTGCATGCAAGACCCTTTTTTGGGTTTTTTGAGATCTCTCGAGCAATGTGACATGCAACCAAGCCCGACAATCAGTTGATCACTTTTTCAGGCACTTACTATTTTTAGCAAGTTCACTCCAGCAATCCCAAATCTTCAGTTTCAGGAGCAAAGCAATTCAAAACAGAAATGAAGTCAATCGAAGGTCAGTTGAGGCACATGCAAGTGAAATTAGGGTTTCCAACTTTGGTGCCTAAAATGAGGGGTAAAACTCCAAAAAAATGAAAAACTGATGTATCCCATTGCGATCAGCATCTTTCAAGGAATCTACTGGTAAAATTTGAGCACAATCTGCATACTTACTATTTATAGTAAGTCACTCCCAGAACAGGGCTAAAAATAGCAGGTGAGCACGAAAGGAAAGTGTGAACGGGTCAATTAAGTCATGAGGATCACGTTGGGCAAATTTCAAGTCAAGAGGAGTTGCAAAAGTTCGAGAATCAAGGATTTACTAAAAATAGAAAGCGAGGGCGAGCAGGTTAAAAAATAATTGGCTAAGTGTTCAAACACGCCCAAGTTAGAAGCAAGTTGGTGAGAAATTTCCAAAGGCACAAAGTTGCTTGAGACCCTCTTAAATGCACCCATCATGAGCAAGGATGAATGAAAATTTTCTAAGAAAAAAATCGAAGTACCACCTAGTAAATGCGCCCTCAAGTAGAAGTTGTTTGAAAGAACTTTTCTAAGGCATAGAAAATGGCAGTGGATCCCTTCATATGCACCCAAGATGCTAGGGAGGAATAAGATAAAAAATAAAATTCCAAGTCATGAAAAATGGAAGTTCCCCTTCTCAAATGTGCCCAAGGTAAAATGAGTGAAGTCTTGAGAAATTCCTAAGGCACAAACATGAAGGAAACCCCTCCATATGCGCCTAGCTTAACATAAGTCTTGAGAAATTACTAAGGCACAAGGGTGAAATGTGCCCCCAACTTGAAGTTCCCCCTCTAGAATGCGCCCTCAACATGAAGAACACCTATCCAAATGGGCCCCCAAGACATGAAAAAATTCTATGTCATGAAAATAAGAGAGGACCCCCTCATATGCGCCCAAGGAAGAAGAAGTAGTGTGCGAAATTTTCTAAGTCAGAAAAATGAAACGAGCTCCCCTCAAATGCGCCCAAAGCTAGAAGGGTGGAATGCGCCTAAGGTGAACAAGGTAGAAAGAATTTTCCAAGGCATGGAAATGGGAACAAGACCCTCTTAAATGCGCCCATGAGGAATGAGTTGATCAAAAAGTTTCTAAGGCATCGAAAAAGAAAGTGCAAGGGGTCATATGTGCCCAAGGTAAGAAGGGGATAATATGTTGGCCAAAAAATTGTCTAAGGCATAGAAAATGAACTAACACCCCTCTAAATGCGTCCATAAGGAGGTTTGATGATTGAAAATTGTTCTAAGTATGAGGAAATTGAATAAACTCCTCTCATTTGCGCCCAAGACAAAGTGGAGAGGTGGAGGAAAAGCAAAGTCACGAAAACTTGTTGCTCAACTGTTAAATGCGCCCATGATGAAAAGTTATGAAGAAAGCAAAGTTTGCTAGAGAAAAATGATGAACTCTATCAGATCCAGAGATCAATCAAACCTTGGAAATCAGAGCATGGATATCAGGTAAGTGAAGAGAATTTATATTATAAAGTGTTTTGATGCTCTTCTCTTTATTTGTCTTGCAGGATGAACGTCGGGACCAAAGCATGATGACTTGAGGTGATGGAGCAAATACTCCAAGACAACATTACAACCTTGGAAGGAGAAAAGTTACATGTTTGAAATTCCTCCATGATGTCTCATTCGCCCCCAAACCATGAAGGGAGATGTTGGAAGAAACGGCTAAGTGTTGAAATTCCTCCACAGGAATCTAAATGCGCCCAACTCAGGTGAGGCAGGTGGCAAGGAAGAAATGGTCGAGTCCAAGACAGGAAAATCCTTCAAGATCAGGATGGAGAAATAATGAAGACCCAAGCGTTAAAGATCATCCTCAAGCACTAAAATTTCCTCAAGGCTAAGGGAGAGGAATGAGCAAAAACTTCAATGTTAAAGAGTGACAGCAAGATGGATTGAAGAACAAAGTAGAGGGAGTGTGAAGTCCTCCGGCAGTGACCCAGAAAATGTTCTCCAACATATTTCGCACAACCCAGGATGCAATGGCAACAAGGAGGAAAATCACCATCAAATAGGAGAAAGAAGTAGCCTGCCATATCAGTTCAAGAAGTAGAGGCTGAGATGGCCCAATTCATCAAATTTGCAATCAAAGAGAAGAACAATGGGAACGTGTTTCCGGATGAGAATCTTCTGGAAGATAGTGGCCATTAAATGCTCATAGTGGTCAAAGGGAGGGAGTGGGCATTTTGTGCTCATTTATTACCCCACTCCTCCACTTTCTGGCAGTTTTTAGGGCAGAAGCTTGACTAGGGCTTATGTGGCTCAATCTGGGCCCTTCATTGTAATTGAATCTGAGTCGTCCATTGGATTTGGCCATCTATAAAAGGGGCATCCCCCCTCATTTGTACATCATAGATTAGAAGATAGGAACACAGGAGATAGAGCATAGAGAGATAGCATAGCATAGATTGATAGATTGATAGCATAGCATAGATTGAAGAGGAAGGAAAGTTTTCAAATTGAATGCTTTGTAAGAAGTTGTTGTGACCACTCCTATAATAAAAAGAGTTATCATTGCTTGTGGTTTCATCTTTTGTTGTGGGTAGCTAGCGAGACTTCTTCGTCCTTCCAATTCGCTTAGAATCTTAAAGTAGAGCTTAAATAGAGTAAAGTAGATTTTAATTCATGCACGTAGATAGTTGTGGAATATGGTGGTTGAATTAAACAAGTTTCATTAATCCATCCAACTAGTGGGTTCATTGATGGTGAGTTCGCCTTGCGTGGTCAACTAGAACAGTTTGGACTTAACTTCAATTATGATTTATATGTTGGTATGCGTCGTTGTGACAGTATCTTCATGTTAAGTTGTGATCTAAATACCTCTAGTTACTCCTTTGAAGATTGCACAGGATCTATGGAAGTTGTCCAAGGTGAGGAAAAGCAAAGCTTGGTAGAAGTTTGCAAAATTTGATCTCCACGTCCCGCGCCTAGGATAGATCATAGCATTTTTAATCCCTGCAGCCATTCAAATTCCGCACTTTCTGGTTAGTTTAGGAAACTTGAACTTCACTGATAAATCTTCCGAATCTTTGAAAACCCCTTCCTTTGGAGTGAACAATTGTGTAAGTCCCCTTGAAATACCAGCAAATCACATCGAGCCAACTGAGTCTACGTCCACTGCATAAAGGAACCTTGGAGTTGAATGCATGATCTTTCTCGCAATCTTAGCATCCAGGATATTTTGATCAAGAGAGGATAGAGTGACCATTGGGAACTTTATTCTGTGTTGGTGCCGTTATAAAACACCCATCAACAATATCCTCACAGTATAACATCACCAAGCCACATGATGCACTATGAACAAAGATAAAAGAAAATAAGGAACTGACATAGCAGCACTTGACAGTGTTATTATTCAGCTGTTTTATTAGAGGTTAGGCATGCAAACTTAAATTGCCACACACCACAGTCAGAGAAAATAAATAAATGAAAGATGTAAATTTAAAATCCAAAGCAATCTTTTGGCATCCCTTTGTAAAACCTTGTAAGGAAATGCCACATGTACACAGGAAGAAGGATGCTACAGAATGAGTTAGCGCCTCAACTCATGCAAAGAGTCGTAACAAGAATTAAAACATAAACTGAAGCATTACAGAATGCAACTGGCTTACAAGATGAGGTTACATAATCTAGTTTGGCACCAGTTGGAGAATAATTTGTTGTCAAACTACCAAATGAAAGCTTACCTGAGTGACACCATTTGTTATAGACTGGAACTTGTGAGGCCAAATATCAAAGAAGTCCTACACAACAATGTCATGATATCAAACAGGTAAATAGTATGAGCTTCAAACATCTGACTAAAAAATCTGCCGAATGATATGAGCATTTTCAGAACTCCCAGTTAATATAATGTTTGCAAATTATCAAGATTCTTTTTACCACAATTGATAAACTCTAATACATAAGATCAGAGATCAAAAGGAAAAGCAAGCTTGTCCTTCCCTCACTTTGAATTACTCAAGTATTAGCATAACAGTAAATTAAGTATTGCATTGATATTGATGATGGTGAACTTAATGGCATATAATTCATATTTTCCTTTCAAAACAGAGCTCTACAACATTTACATCTTACATTTACTATCACACGGTCCTAGAACTTCAATAATGCATAATAATTTAGCTTTTGCTTCAGAGAAATTGAACAATACAACAAACAATAGTAAATGATATTTACCTACAATGATGTATGAAGAAATTGAACTATCTTTATTAAACAAGAGACTCCAGACAAAATTACATCCTTAAGAGAGATATGGCATCAAGATACAGTTGAAACTTATTTCATCCAAGATAAGAAAAGTCATTAGGCACCAATAGGCCATTAAAACGGCTTTATATCCTACTATTGAAAAACTATTCAGGTAGTTGTCTATGTTTACCATGGCTTAGTGCCCATCATGATATACAATTAAATTTAAACCTGTACCTACTATAGCCTCCAAATAGAAGAGACAAGAAATGCAAACTTGATAGAATTCAGAAGATAAAATTTCACTACCAAATTGAAGAACACATGTACGATAGCCTTTTAAAGATGCCAAACAATTGATCAAACTATCTTGAAATAGTTGGCATGAGTTATCCACAGTCCACAAAGTAGTGAGTAAGATTGCTTTTGAATTCAACCTTGAATGTTTTTCAATCGACATTTTGGATCACAATTAATGATCCATCATCAGGAAGAGGAGAGTGATGGATTAGATTGCAGAAATAGCCTTAAAAAGAGGTAGGGGGAGGAAGTGATAGGAGGGCCAGAAAACGAAGTAAAGGACAAGAGGAAAAGTGGGGGGAGGCAGATGGTAAAGCGGTATGGATCCATAAGTGAGCTTAATCAAATGATGATGGATCATTGAGTGTGCACTGTGATCCAAAATGTTGATTGAAAATCATACACAGTTGACCCAAAAAGCAATCCTACACACCATCTTGAAACATTTAAAATGCTGCCTTAAAGACAGTAGATTTGAAGTATGCAATGACCTTTTAAAGCTTCCAAACAATTTTAATAGCCTTTTAAAGACACCAAATTGATCAAACTATTGAAAAATTGAAGCGCTACCTTAAAGATGGTAGCATTGAATTGTAAACTGAATTTGAACTCTACTAGAGTTGCAATCAGCACACCTTTTTAGATCAGATTATGGATTAATTTATCCATACACTCACAATTCATAAAGAAACAGAGAAGGAAGTACAATGATGAGGAAAGGTTTTCTTGCAAGTGTATTGCAGGCTTCGAAGAGGGAATAATTACTAGATTACTCAAGGCATGAGAATGTCATCAGGTTGAAAGGTATAGTGAGATTTGAACGTTTGAAAACATCAAAACAAATGTAGCATTTCAATTCTATAAAAACTTAGACAACTTCTAAGAGACCATATTTGCTTCATTTTATAACACTGATGGTTCTTATTTTCATGTCACAAGCATGCATGGGATATATTCTGTTGTTTATGGCAGTGTTCTTTCAATCGAATCCTTTGATATTACAATAACATTTTTTTCCAACACTGGCTGCAATGAAGAGCATTGGTTTTAGATTCTATGAGAATACCCACAGCAGAGGAGTGATATTGTGCACAAACAGATTTGTAGTATTGCCAATGAGAGCCTCATCAAATAGATACCTTGAAGAGAGATGTTTTAAGTATTTCTGAGTGAGATCGAGACACTCCATTCATGCTATGGCAGGCCACAATAGATAAGTTTGCCATACGAACACTCTGCAAAAATGACAAATTTGAAATATGATAAAGTTTAAACATTCAAATGTCAATCCTGAAATATAAATGTAATATACTAATAAGATGGTGACATATCAAGGGATTTAAAAACTAGCATGTATTTAGAATTTCAATTTATACTTTGCCAGAAATGAAATGTCTTCTTTTAGAGCATGTTGTTTTCAAAGTTTAATAGAGCCATGAGTTGCAGATGCTAGCCACAACCCCTTTTTACAATACCATAATCTTAACAATAATTTCTTGTCACCACAACACAACTTTGTTGGCTTTAACGTGTTGGATAAATCCACACATATTGAGCTTGGGTCATTACCACAAAAAGCTCCCCCCATAACCACCATACCACAGACTCACACACTTGTCAATAATCAAAGATAAATAGATAAAGCAGAAAATATTTGACTGGCCTGCTTTATCTACTCATGAGTTCATTGAAAATAGAGTCAACTTTTATGAAAGAGTTACAGGAAATAAAACAAGACTCCTAAGCAGGACCATTATCAGAATTACAAAATCCATCCTAACTTGCCAACTACTCTTATCTTCCTGTGATTCAGCTAGGCACAGAGTCAGTTTGTCCAAAAAACATGTTTCAAGCAATGAAAGGAACAGACAACAGAAGTAACAAAATGTCAAACTTAGAGAACCTAATCTAGCTTTCTATCTACATCTCCCTACGAGCCAGTTGATACAAAATAAATCATGAAGGAATAAGTAAAAGATAAAAAAATCATGCAGAAACAGAATGATCAGTAGAAATTGACAGCCCAATAAGAGACTAACGGAGCAAGCTTGAAAGAATAATTCATGTACAGTCTAGAAGAAACAACTGGAAAGAATCTTTATTACAGAAAGGGCGCAACAGATTTACTTTATGATTGCCCCATTTTTCACTTTACTGAATTTTAAACTTTTGCCTAAACAGTCAAACTGGCAAGCATCACTAGGATATTGATTTTCACAAAATGTCAAGTGTCGCATGTTTTCCAGACTAGTCATCATAGTCATTCATCTTAGATGATGTCACAGTTGACCAAGTTGTATGTGCACCATTCTGAAGGAGAACCACACATCCATTCAGTCATAATCAAGAAGAGGCAGTTGTATGGCATGGTAATTCATGAAAACAATTAAATCTGGAGATCCGTTCGAGCTGGAACAAAATCATTTTACAGGAATGATCATGTCTCTAGCACACACCATGTGATAAATTTTCGAAGCCAATTTCCTTTTGTTTTGAG
Organism: Sequoia sempervirens; assembly: GCA_007258455.2. NCBI lineage: Eukaryota > Viridiplantae > Streptophyta > Pinopsida > Cupressales > Cupressaceae > Sequoia > Sequoia sempervirens. Next base: position 70,839 of record VDFB02007863.1, on the reverse strand, counting down.
AGAGATTAAAATTTCATTATTTTTCCAACAGATTGCTGGAGTGGAATGGTTTAACAGGAAGTTTGATGATGTTATAATAAATAATGTGTTAAGTTTTCAAGAGAAAATGTTGTTCCAAATAAAAGTTATGGATTATTATTTTTTGGAGCATTTTATGGTTCCTAAAGCCCTTAATACTCATGTTACTATGTAAGAGACCTGGGGTCTCTCAACCCCGACTGCTGATGGCAAATGCAAATTTTTTTGTGTTTTGTTGTTTTGTATTGTTTTTGATGGTTTTTGTGCAATAAGATGAATGGTGCGATTTTGAACAAATGCTTCTAAAAGTCATAGAAAATTCTAAAATGCAATTACTGGAGCAAATTAACTTCTAAATTGATGGCAATGAGTTTTATTGGCTTTCTAAATGATTACATTGCTGAATTGATAACATGCAATCAAAAAGGCAAACATTACAATATGAAAGAACCTGAGTTTTAACTGCAGCTGCCTGGAGAAGACAATGAATTGTACGGCCCACTTGATAGACTCACTTCTCCCTCAAGAAATTGCTTGTTTCAAACTCCCATAGCCTAGGCGCCACCTCTGAAATGGATTAGAAGCTGAAAGAGAAGGCGCTGGATTTTTATTCAAAAAGGCATCCTTGCTGCTGGGTACAGTACGGCCTGACAGCAATAAATAAGAATGGTACAGCTGAAGAAATATGTCTGAGATTTGATGGATGAGATTGAAAATCGACCTCCCTTTTGATTCAATGCTTTTTCTTCAAACCCTTATTGATTCTTCCTCTGTAAGCACAAATATGACTTCTAAATAAAGTCACCCTGATGGACAAGCTTCAACTGGTATTTCACAGCCTCAATATGTCTGATTTTGAAGAGGGGACGTTCTCCAAAATCCAATGATGAGGCGTATTTGCAGAAACCCTTGTTTCACAAACTCCAATGTTCTCAGAGAGAATAAAAGAAAAATTAGAATAATTCACAATGAAGTTCGATTTGTCTTTGATGAATTATATATATTCTCTTCAATAAGTCAACCCAAAAAGCAACTGATTAAGTATTTAATAAATCATTAATTCGCCCTTTTTGAGACTTAGGCAAATTCATTAAATAATGGCGTCCTTTTTAAATAAGCATTACAACTCATTTAATATTAATATTGCTCCTCAATTATAAAGTATTGAATACTTTATAATTCGCCATTAATTTAATATTTTAATATTTCATTAAAGTAACTTTATATTATAAAGTCAAATTAATAATCTTTCAATAATTATCAAATGCTCCAATATTCTCTGTTTGCTCATCAAATTGTCAAACTGGGTCAAAACTGAACTGACCAACTGAAACAGGTGCCCTGCCAGAAATAGTAACCCCTGTCTGCCTGACTTACTATAAATAGTAAGTGCCTGAAAATCACTCTGTGAGTCTCTGGCAAGGCCCAAACCTGAATCAACTGATGGAGTAATGTCCCAAAACATAGGATATCTGCCAAAAGGACCCTCTATCCATAACTGTCAGCCTACAAGGGTCAAAATAATAGGCTCACTCCTCAACAAACAATGTCAGCTAAAAAGGGGACATTACATATTATCATTTGTTGGCATTTTTAAACCCAAAAACTCTTTACCTTTATGGAGTTTTGGGAACCCCTAGAACCCCTAACAGTTCCTAAAGGTGCCCAAAGCCTCAATAGTTCCTAGTGCACCCAAAAATACCATAGGTTCCTAGTTCCCTCTTTACTCCCAAAGATTCCCAATGACTCCCAAAGTCTTAACTTTTCCTTCATACATGATTGCAAAAATTCCTGATAAACCCAGAACTTTCAACATTTCCAACAGGTGTTTTAAGTCTTAATAGTTCCTACTAGGCTCTAACTTCCAACACTTCAATTTGTTAGTTTTAGGATCAGATTTGCAATAAGCAGGAATACAACAACACATGAACAATAAACACAACACTTTTACACTGGGAAAACCCTCCTACTTGAGGGAGAAAAACCCAGCAAAATATATCTCCAATATATTGAATAAATAAGAGCAGAAATCTGCTTACAAGTCTGGCCTTACTCAAGGCTGAATTATTACAATGAATAATAGCATCACTCCTTGATGCAAAATGTTACATCCCCCTAAGACTTGATATGATGTGGTATAGGAATATTGGATGTTAATATTGTTATTGTAACGGCCTTTCATGAGAATGTGAATGATGGATTAAATAATTGTTTTGTTTCTTTCTTTCTTTTGTAAATGTAAATGTGAATATGTATGATTACTTAAATTTCGGATGTATTTAATGATGATGATGATGATGATGATGATGATGATGATATTATATGTAAACGTGAATTAATGCGTCAAGAATGGACTAACTCTAGTTTCCTGTGTCAAGTGATTGCAGGATCAACATCACACGAAGGAAAAGGGACTATCATCAGGGAGAGGATGCAGTTGACAAGGATCAAATTATCATCGAACTCTGCAAAGCGATTAACAATGCAAAAAAAAAACCTTGGCCTTGGTAAAGTAAATAATGATTATTTAAGTCAAAACTAGGATATAAATACTTAATAGAGTTATATTAAATAAAATAATATAAATATGAATGTTCAAAAGATTAAAGCTTAAATAATAATAAAACAATAAATGGGTATATATAAATTAAAGCTTTTGAAACGTAAATTTTATTCTTCTTTGTCGAGTTCACTCATAGGGAAAATGGACGACGGCCACAGAATTGGAGCACTCCGCCACTCCTCCAGAAACGCATGGAATGCGAAGGGTTGTGGAAGAATCCGGAGTGGAATACGAACGGGCTACTTCTTAAGTTCGGTCTCCTTCTCTATGGAACAGGACACAGTTAGTTTTGGCGTCAATTTTCTTGCAAATCTTCTCTCGAGGTGGGACGTGCATCTTGGTTTTTGGAAATCATCTGTTAATCCAAAGGGGAAATGCTTATGTTATTCTATACTCTGTTTTCCTAGCGCCGTTCTGAATTCCTTATGCCCACCATTCCGCATTGCCTTCATTCAAACTCATTCACATTTTTTTTTCTTATTCCTCCGAGGAGTGTCTCAGTCGTTTGTGAACGGGAGCTGTGAAGATTTGGTCTCTACTCATAGGGAAAGGTTCCTTCGATCATCTAAGGAGGCTGTGAGGTTGCCTTTGTCAAGCTAGATTAAGGAAGTCAAGCCGACGTTCCTATATTAGTTCTTCAGCGAGCTTGTATACCTCTGCAACCAGGCACGTAAGAGATTCTTGTGTCCTCTTCTCTTGAATCCGAATAATATTACAAATATCTAGTGATTTATCAAACTTCTTCAAAAGTGAAGCTTAGAACAATCTAATTTTTGTAGACGGGTTTAAAGGTATTTTAGTTGTGCAATTAATTCTAGTGAAGGTTTTTTAACAAATCTCAATTCCAAATTCAATGTGACTTTTCTCTACCGTCTACCAACTATTGAACCCTATAATCAGCACCCGAATCTGTTCTTTGTGACTCTGGGGCTAATTTTCGTCTCTATAACCCTGAAATCTCCAGTCTTGATGTCGAATGTTTCATTGATTTGTTCTTCACCATCTGCGTAGCCCTAGGGTTTCTTTCTGAAGTCACTAAGTCCTAATATTATATATCTAAATGCGAAGACATGCCTCCAAATCTCCAACTCTGGAAGCTGATAATAGTTAGTAATTATTCTATAGCAAAACTTGAACTCATCTAATCTCCACATTCCTTCTGAAACATGAATTAGGATAGGTGTGCTCCTCTGATCTGTTCATTTTGTATAGGCTACTTGAAGTTGTGTATGTAACCAAGCCTTCTCGAATATCTTGTTAGATAAATTTCCTGCTTATTGCAAATCTTTTTCACTCTTACTAGTCTGATCTGGAAAAGTATACTTAAACTACCCCAATCTTGGACTGGCAATGAAATTGAATGAGTTTATCTAATAAGACAGTACGTCTTCCTCTTTCTCCATTAGAACATCAATTGAACTTCTTAAATGAAAGGATCCATTTCTACTCAAACAACAATAAACCGTAAGGTTAAGAATCTAAGAGTATTTTGTCACGTCAACAATAATACATGAAATAAAAACCTAACCTGGAAACAATCATGTCGAGCAAGGGTGTATGCTGACAGCACAGTAGTGCTAGAGATGTCGGCACAGTAGTGCCAGAGGCATCGGCAAAGTAGTGCCAGAGAGACCGGCATAGAGATGCCAGAAGCATTTAAAAATCCTTGGCCAAGGTAGATGCCAGTGAGGCAAAAGTCAGTTTTCATGTATCAGATATACTCTGGTCAGAATGATCCATCTGGGTAGGAGAAACCTACAAAGGAGGGATTGACCAGCAGTATAGATGCATGAACACCAGGCTCAGAGACATGATAACATTTGATCCTTGTTAATTGACCTCGAGAAGGGCCGGGTAGTTCAGTCGAAGGACACAGGAAGACTAGAAGATCTTGGTTGGGTGGTAAAGCCCCTGATGATTCTTCCTTTTCCTCTCTGATAAAGGGACTGAATAATCGAGTAGGAGGTCCTGTGGATGTACTGGCTCCACAAACAATGGATGAGGCCTATCAAAAAAGTAGTTAGACAAAAGCAGAGGCTGAAGAAAGATGACTCTTTCCGGGACAAGAAGCGCAACAAAGGCAAGTGGGAACAATCTCACCAAAATTTCAAAAAGAAAGGTCACAAGAATAACAGATTTGAAAACAAGAGGGACAAAAGGAATAATTTCAATAATAATGTTGTACCCCAAAATTAAAATTTTTGTTACACTTAGACATTTTGAAGAAATGAGTAAAAGTCTTGTTAAATCAATCAAAAAGGTCAAAATTTGGGTGTGCATGTCTTGCATGAGGGGTTAAAACGCAAAATTTTCAAAATCTGACAATCTGGGTCTGCTCATAGCAGCTTAATCTACAAAACCCAGATCTCAGTTTTTCATCCCTACTTTTTAGAAAAACTGTTATTTTTAAAAAATTTCTAAAAATAGTCTTTTTCTGGGTTTTTCTGGGTTTCTTTTGAAATGGATACTTGGCAAAACTTTCTAAAAATAGAAAGTTGGTCCGTTAGGGTCCAAACTGATTTTGATTGGTTCAAAATACGTCCATATCAGGCTCGTGCAGTCAGAATCTCAAAATAGCCAGTTTTGCCCTAGTGGGTCTATTCTGCTTTTTCAGAAGCGTAGCTCTGAGGTCATCAGTGGAGGTCAGTCGGCTGCCAGCGTCAAATTCAACATTCAAAGCATTGAACAGAAGGCGAGATGGTAAACAAGCACGAAGAACGAAGAAAGAGGATGAAGACTGAAAATTTTCTAACACTGGTTGACTTGGGCGCCTCACATGAGAATAGGCGCCCATCTTTTTAGGGCACTAAATGATGAAATTAGGGTTTACACTTCCAATCAAAGTTGATCAGTTCTCTGTCAGCTCCGCAACGAATCCAACGGTGCAGTCATCAGATTATCCAGTCATCCGGAATTTGAGGCTAAACAGGGAGGATTCACATAGAAGTCGGAATGAAGAACATGTAAATTATCAAAAAATTTACTAAGTTTGGGAACTTTGGGCGCCCTTGCTGAAGAAGGGTGCCGAACTTTTTGAAGCGCCTAACTCAGCAGTTAGGGTTTGAGAATATGCTTGATCTCTTCAGTATTCAGTCAGCTTCGACACGCCTGTCTCCGTCAGATCATCCGACTGTCCAATCTTCAGCAGATTCAGATCAAAGAGGAATATACCAAATGAAGGTTTTAAACTCTGAAGAAAGTCAAATAAAAAATGGCTAAGTCTAGAAGGTTTAGGCGCCCTTGGAGAGAAGAGGCGCCCAAGATTTCAACGGGTGAAACAGAGGAATTTGCAGATGTGGCTCTAACATGATCTCTTCACAATTGATCCAGCTCTCCAACAACATATTCAGCGCGTCAATCAAAATTTGTAGTCACCAGATACGAGAAGCTAAACAGAGGGTCTGATGAGAGTAAAGTTTTTGAATTCATAAGCAAGGTGAAAATTCATGAAAAATGACTAAGTATGGTGAACTTGGGCGCCCCCAGCCAAGAAGGGCGCCCAAGCTTTTCAAGCTCCAAAACTCATTGTTTGGCGAAGTAGCACCCAGAAGACCCTTGACAATATTTCCTCAGCTTCGCAAGGAGCATAATCATCAGTCAATCCAATGCCCGGATCACCAGATTCAACGAGATCATCTGTAGAAGAAGAGTTAATGAAGAAATTGAAGATCATAAAAATGGCTAACTCTGAACAAAATGGGCACCCCTGGAGGAGAAAGGCTCTCATGAATCCTAAGGTCGAAATGAAGTTTTTAGTCAAAGGCGCCTCCAGAACAATCTCCAATGAACGAGTCTGGCTCCGTGATGGATCTCTCAGCTCGCCCATCAAATTAGTCTACAAGCCGGAAATCGAAGGCGAAGTAGGAAGTCAAAATGGTGAAAAGTTGAAAATATCAAAAAAAATGACTAACACTGCTTGAAGTGGGCGCCCCTAGCCAAGAAGGGAGCCCAACTTCTCATGCCTTAGAGAAATTTGCAAATTTTCAAATTTTCAAAATTGCGAGGAAAAAGGCGTCCAAGTTCAATGATCAAGAGATTTTTAGGGTTTTGAAAATAAAAGCAAAAGAAAGCAAACATAAATCAAAACCCTAAGTCTATTTAACACCTCTCTTCAATGTAATTTTCATTATTTTTGCAGGTAGCATTCAAAGGAGAAAGTTGGAGCAGCAAGTTTGAAAAAAAAAATCAAGATTCAAGAGCTTGGTTTGCTGGTTATTCATCAAAATTTTCAGACCAGCAACATAAACCCTTGCTTTTTCATGCTTTTTCATCTAGAAGATCAAATTTTTCAAGGAGAAGGCCAAGGTTTTCAAATTTTCAGCCATCTGGATCTTTTCACTTCATCCTTCTGAAGAAATTTTCAAGCACTTCAACAAGTTGGAGCAGCTGCTTTTTATTTGCATGTCAGAGAAATCCTCAGTGCATTCAATTTTCAATCATCTGGGTCCTCTCAAATCAGTCTTCTGAAGAAAACCTATATCACAGCTCTTTTCAAGAAAGCTTCAAATCCTAGGGTTGGCTGCTTTTTCAATCATGTTGGCATTTAAATTTGCACCTCTGGAATGCGTATTTGAAACGGACAGCTATGCACAGATAAACTGCTCTTCAAATTAGGAGGGGAAGCTCCCTCTTGCTGATGGTGTTGGAAGAAAGTAAACTAAGAACTAAGTTGTCTATCTTTTTGATCAGCTTAGAGCACAAGGTCTATTAAACACAAACGCCGCAGCTGAGGTTTTCTGTTTCAAGAACTTCAACTACGACTAACTTAAACTAAAGACATTTCTAACATCTCAAGTAATAAGCAGAGCAAGAGAAACTAGAAATGAACAAGGTTGATTTCTGACAAAATACTTCAATAAGCTCTCTCTCAACAAACATCTACACACTTCAATGTAAGTTGAAATTAAGATCATAAAAGTAGAACATAAATAACGGAAATCTGAGATGTTATAACGAGGCAAAGGAGGCTCATGATTTTATTACTCAGACTTCTGGAACAAAACTCACTTCTAACATGCCTGGAACAAGAAATTGCAGCTAAAGAGGCTTGCAATCTTGCTCTTACACAATAGAAACAACAATCACAATAACTCCTTGTTGGCTAAAAGAGACTCAACAATTTCCTATCACACAACAATTGAACAACACTCAAATAACAAATAGAAGGCACAATAGGCTCTGCGTTTTGTTATCACTAGCATGGTTAAAGAAACTAATGAGCAAAGGCTCTTATTTATAGACAAGCAGAGGAGTAGGGAACCCTAAAATCTCCTTGCTTTCACAATTTAGGGCTTGCTCAGCAAGCAAGCTTTATTACTAAATCTAGAAAGAAGATAACATCTAACACCTAAGAAAGCAGAAAAAGCAGGAAACGCCAACTATTACATTTTATCTTCTTTCTCTTCTCAAAGAATGGATAAGAATTATTCCAAGAACAGAAAGAAAGCGGGAAAGAAAGCTTCTAGAAGAAAGTTGCTTTAAAGCTCGATCACATCCGCTAGAAAATTAGAAACTGTGTCCCGGTTCGGTGCATCTATGCAATCAATAGCAAAACACCGCTTTTCTAGAATATCTTCAGCATCTACAACATATCTCTGGAAATCTTCGACCTCATTGGCCGCTTTCTCAAACTTTGCTGACATCATCGAAATATGACCTATCCTTCCGCCAACTGGATTGCAACTGCGAACAACACTTTGAAATTGATCCTGTACTTCATCAAGCCCGACGTAGGAACCATCTTCAAGACTGTACCGAGAAGGAATCTCTGTGATGAACTCACTGATGAAAAGAAGAGCTTCAATCACCCTTTATCTGTAGGCGATAAATTCCTCGAATGTCCTCTCATAGGTTTTAACTCTGAAAACATGACACTCTCTCCAGGCAAGGATTTGTCTCTTATGTTCTTTTGAAACTGCTAAACCGTAAGCTGTGTCTAAATCAGCAATGATGATTTCATGCCTAGGTCTTACTTCAGCCAGTGTTTGTTCAAACCCTTGGATACTTTGACGTAGCTTATGAGCGTTTTGTCTTAACTAGAACATCCGTGCCAAGATCTCCTTTCCTCCGACAATGAAACTTTTGATCCATTCCTGAGTTTCTTTCCTACAAATGATCAGCTGTCTTAACTAATGATGATCAGCTGGTGTCTCTAAAATCTGGGGCAGCAACTGGGTTGTCTGTGAATAACCATGGACAAGGTTAGAAATATAAAGCCTAAGCTGCTGATTTTCAGCCTTGAGGGCTGCCTTCTCTTCTCCATCCTTGAGTACTCTCTCCTGAAGGTTTTCGGACACTACTCTGAAAAGACTCACATCCGCATGTCTGGTATTTCTACCAAGATTAGCCTTGACCATGACGAAGTCATCCATATTCACCTCATCCCTGTTCTTGTCTTCTGGGGGCAATGCAATCTCCATGACTATCTCGTTATCAAGATTCCTATCAAAGTGAACTTGCTTCTTTGCTTTCTTCTTAGGAGGCTCCTGATAGATGTTATCGAGATCATCAACACTCACCTGATATGAAGGCCTTCTTCTTACCCTTCCTAAGGAGTTCTCAAACCAAGACACGGTAGTATCTTTACTAACTTCTTTAGGAGGTGCAATTTCAATCTCTTCATCTTCAATATCGAGGTCGATGTGAATTGGTAAAGGTTATGTCAAAGGTACAGACACGTGTGTTAAAGGTGGCTCCTCTGCTTCTTTCTGAGGTACGGGCTCGTAAGGAGGAGCTTTTGTTTCAGCTATAGGTTGCTCCTGTATGACTATGCCTAAGAAATCTAACCTTCTTCTTACATTTTTATTTGATCTACTACCTTTGATGCCTTCTTGAGACTAACTTTTACCCTTTCCTTTTGACTGTGCTCTGGAAGAAGAGGGAATTGTCCTTGGCGGCTCTGCTACTAGAATGGAGTTTTTCCTCTTAAGGATTAGGAAAACCTTGCTATGTTCAAGGACTTGTCTTGTCCTGTCTTCAACTGAGAAGGACTCTTTATTAGCCCAGTTGACTTGTGGAAGGGGTTGATCTTCAATTCGCTTTTGAGTATACATCAGGAGAAGCACATCCTCGTCATCATCTGATAACCCTTCTATGTCTTCATTTAAGTAGTCTTTCATCTGGTGAAGAGTGAGTCTGCTGTAACTACGCCTCCGCACCTCGAATTCATCTGTACAATTAGCCCAAAAATCTTCAAGGGCGGATATATGATCATAGTTCTTCTCAAGTCGGCCAGCGTAGACACCATGAGGATCAAATGATCGTCTCTCGCTGTAAGACTTGAGGTCGAGTTTACCTAACTCATCTCCCATTGTCTTAGCATCTGCAGCAATCCTGCATGTATAGACTCCCAGCCCTAATGGAAAATGGAGGGAGGGTTTCCTTCTATTCCTCAAGACTGTGTGGACATCGTGGGCATGCCTTAAGAACTCCATGAAGACGAACTCGTCTGACGGGTACCTTGGTAACATAAGCATAGCACTTGAATAGCCATAGACCCTGAGATAGGTGAAAGTAGGAAATTATATGAACCAATCTGCCCACTCCGCCATCGCTGCCCTAGCAACTGAAGAGATGCAAACGAGCAATTCATTGTCTAGGTCCCGCACTGTGTACATCAGAAAAGCCTCGTTCACTCTTTTGTAGTGATGCAATGACTTTGTGAATTCCAACTGGGGATAGTAGTTATATATATGTTGTACACTCAATGATCCCTCAGTATTCAACCCTCTGAATTGACCTTGATAGGCCACCAAGTAGACTAGGTGAGACACCATATGAAACTCATGAAATTGGAAGTATTTTATTATCTGCTGATGTAGGCTGTCACTGATCAAGGTAGGCCAATCATAGAACTCGGTTTTCTTCATGATGTGGGGTATGGCATAAAACATCCAAGGCTGAAACTTGGTGGCGTCTTCTGAGCCAGTTACCCTGTTGAGCAAGGTGATAATGATAGCAATTTCATCGTTAAACTCTCCTCGCCCGACGTTCTTTGACAAAGTCTTATGTTTTTCTTTCATCCACCTCTGTGCAATCTTCTTACTATATTTATCTTTGTGCATATCCCATATCCTTTCATATTCACCATTTGAGATAGCAACGCTTTCAGGCCATGGGGGGATGGAAAAACACTTCTCAATCATATCAGGCTTTAGACTGCAAATCACTCTGCCATCAACGACTGGATCTCCCTTGTAGCCGGGTTGTAATGCTTGATGCAAGCGATTACGAACTCAAGACTCTGAACTGATATAGGAATAGACGCTGCTGCGAGGAGTCCAGAATGTCCCAAGTTCCTGATTGAGGTGTTGCCTGCGCTCTCCAAGGCATGTAAATCAAACACTGGCTTGATATGATGCAAGTCTGTCTTAGCTGTTTTGATGAAATCATGATAGAGAGTTGATTCAGTCTTGAAAACATTAGGAGTGTACTCCATTTCGGAAACTTTGAAGAATGACTGTAAACTCGCCTATGTTTAGACAAATTTTGAGCAACTTCTATTTTTGGAATGCTGATTTTCTTGCTCCAACGAACAAATTTTTTGAAATCTTTTCTAAGATATGGGTTTTGCTCACAATTTCGTTGCAAGACAACCCAGATCGTCCGTTTTTGAAAATTTTGAATTTCGCCTAAAAAAGCAACAAACCCTAATTTCTTCAATTTTCACGAGAAAAGCTGGCACCTGGGTTTTGTTCAGAATATGATTAGAAATGGACTCAGTTGATTAGATTTGCAAAATACTGATGGCTGATCGAAAAAGCAGCCAACCCTAGGATTTGAAATTTTCTAGAGAAAAGCTGTGATATGGGTTTTCTTCAGAAGACTGATTTGAGAGGACCCAGATGATTGAAAACTGAATGCACTGAGGATTTCACTGACATGCAAATAAAAAGCAGCTGCTGCAACTTCATGAAGTTCTTGAAAATTTCTTCAGAAGAATGAAGTGAAAAGACCCAGATGGCTGAAAATTTGAAAACCTTGGCCTTCTCCTTGAAAGACTTGATCTTCTGGATGAAAAAGCTTGAAAAAGCAAGGGTTTATGCTTGCTGGTTTGAAAAATCTGATGAATAACCAGCAAATATGAATTCTTGAATCATGAAAATTCTTCAAACTTGCTGTTCCAACTTTCTCCTTTGAATGCTACCTGCAAAAATAATGAAAATTACATTGAAGAGAGGTGTTAAATAGACTTAGGGTTTGGTTTTAGGTTTGCTTTCTTTTTCTTTTATTTTCAAAACCCTAAAAATCTCAACTCATTGAACTTGGATGCCATCTTCCTTCTTGTAATTTTGAAATTTTGAAAATCTTGAAAATTTCTCTAAGGCATGAGAAGATGGACGTCCATCTTGGCTAGGGGCGCCCACTTCAAGCAGTGTTAGTCAATTTTTTGATATTTTCAACTTTTCGCAACTTTGACCCCCTACTTTGCCTTCAATTTCAGGCTTGCAGATTAATCTGATTTGCAAGCTGAAGGATTCATCGCGGAGCCTAACTGATTCTGAGAAGATTGTTCTGGAGGCGTCTCTGGCTAAAATTTTCATTTCGACCTTCAAATTCATGGGAGCCTTTCTTCTCCAGGGGCACCCATTTTGTCCAGAGTAAGCCATTTTCTTGATCTTTAATTCCTTCATTAACTCTTCTTCTACAGATGATCTCGTTGAATCTGGTGCTCCGGGCATCGAATTGACTGGTGGTTATGCTCATTGCGTAGCTGGAGAGATATTAAGAGTGGTCTCCTGGGAGCTACTTCGCCAAACAGCTGGATTTGAGCCTTCAAAAGCTTGGGCGCCCTTGGCAAGTTGGGGCGCCCAACCTCACCAGAGTTAGTTTATTTTCCACTTTTTCCTGTTTGCTTCTGAACTTTGATCCTTAGCTCTCGTAAGACCCTCCGTTCAGCCCCTCGTATCTAGCGACTGCAACCTCCGATCGATGCGCTGAGTATTTCATTGGAAAGCCAGATCAACTGCAAAGAGATCACGTTAGAGCTTCATCTATGAATTCATCCCTTTTACCCTTTGAAATCTTGGGCGCCCTTCTTCACCAAGGGCGCCCAAACCTTCCAGACTTAGCCATTTTCTTCTGACTTTCATCTTCAAGTTTGAAACCTTCATTCTGTATGTTCCACTTTGATCTGAATCTACTGGAGATTGGACGGTTGGATGATCTGTCGGAGACAGGCGTTGCGAAGCTGGTTGAATACGAAAGAGACTAAGCACATTTACAAACCCTAACTGCTGAGTTACGTGCTCCAAAAAGCTGGGCGCCCTTCTTCACCTGGGGTGCCCAAAGTCTCCACACTTAGTCAATTTTTGATAATCTTCAAGCTTTTCGTTCGAACTCCTGTAAGAATCCTCCCTGTTCAGCTTTGAATCCCGGATGACTAGATAAACTGATGATTGCACCGTTGGATTCGTTGCGGAGCTGGCAGAGAAATGAACAACTTTGGTTGGAGGTGTAAACCCTAACTTCATCATTTAGTGCCCTAAAAAGATGGGCGCCTATTCTCATATGGGGCGCCCAAGGCTGGCAATGTTAGAAAATTTTCACATTTTTTACATTTCTGCTCCGTTCTTCGCGCTTGCTCACCTACTCACCTTTTGTCGAATGCTTTGAATGTTGAATCTGACACTTGGCAGCCGACTGACCTCCATTGATGACCTCGGAGCTCCTGTTATGCTTCTAAAAAAGCATAATAGACCCAGTAGGGCAAAACTGATTATTTTGAGACTCTGACTGCATCAGCCTGATATGGAAGTATTTTGAGCCAATCAAAATCAGTTTGGACCCTAACGGACCAACTTTCTATTTTTAGACAGTTTTGCCAGAATCCATTTCCAAAGAAACCCAAAAAAACCCAGAAAAAGTTACTAATTGTAGAAAAATTTTAAAAATAGCAATTTTCCTAAAAAGTAGGGATGAAAAACTGAGATCTGGGTTTTGTAGATTAAGCTGCTCTTAGCAGACCCAGATCGTCAGATTTTGAAAATTTTGCATTTTAACCCCTCATGCAAGACATGCAAACTCAAATTTTGACCTTTTTTGACTAATTTAACAAGACTTTTACTCATTTCTTCAAAATGTCTAAGTGTAACAAAAAATTTAATTTTGGGGTACAACAGATCAGCCATCAATATTTTGCAAATCTAATCAACTGGGTTCACTTCTAATCATATTCTGAACAAAACCCAGGTGCCAGTTTTTTTCGGGAAAAATTTGAAGAAATTAGGGTTTGCTGCTTTTTCAATATAAAATCAAAATTTTTGAAAATGGACGATTTGGGTTGTCTTGCAACAAAATTCTGAGCAAAACCCATATCTCAGAAAAAAATTCAAAAAATTTGTCCATTGAAGCAAGAAAAACAGCATTCTAAAAATATAAGTTGCTCAGAACTTGTCTGAACCTAGGCGAGTTTACACTTTACAGTCATTCTTCAAGTTTTCCGAAATGGAGTACACTCCCAATGTTTTCAAGAATGGATCAGCTCTTTATCATGATTACATCAAAACTGTTGGGACAGATTTGCATCACATTAAGCTGGTGTTCGATCTACACGCTTTGGAGAGCGCAGGCAACACTTCCATCAAGAACTTGGGACATTTTGGACTCCTCGCAGCAGCATCTATCCCGATATCAATTCAGAGTCTTGAGTTCGTAATCACTTGCATCAAGCATTACAACCCGGCTACAAGGGAGATTCAATCAATTGATGGTAGATTGATTTGTAGTCTGAAGCCTGATATGATAGAGAAATGTTTCTCCATTCCCCCTTGGCCTGAAAGTGTCACTATCTCAAAGGGCGAATGTGAAAAGATATGGGAGATGCATAAGGAAAAATACAACAAGAAGATTGTACTGAAGTGAATGAAAGAAAAACATAAGACTCTGCCAAGTCACACTTCCATGATGTCAGCAAGGTTTGAAAAAGCGGCCAATGAGGTCGAAGATTTCCAAAGATCTGTTGCAGATGCTAAAGATATTCTAGAAAAGCGGTGTTTTGCTATTGAGGGCATAGATACACCGAACCGGGACACAATTTCTAACTTCCTAGTGGATGTGATCGAGCTTTAAAGCAACTTTCTTCTAGAAGCTTTTTTCTCGCTTTTTTTATATTCTTGGAACGAATTCTTATCCATTCTTTGAGAAGAGAAAGAAGATAAAATGTAATAGTTGGCGTTTCCCGGTTTTTCTGCTTTCTTAGGTGTTAGATGTTATCTTCTTTCTAGATTTAGTAATAAAGCTTGCTTGCTGAGCAAGCCCTAGATTGTGAAAGCAAGGAGATTTTAGGGTTCCCTACTCCTCTGCTTATCTATAAATAAGAGCCTTTGCTCATTAGTTTCTTTAACCATGCTAGTGATAACAAAACGCTGACCCTATTGTGCCTTCTATTTGTTACTCAAGTGTTGTTCAATTGTTTTATGATAGCCAATTGTTGAGTCTCTTTTAGCCAACAAGAAGTTATTGTAATTGCTGTTCGTATTGTGTAAGAACAAGATTGCAAGCCTCTTTAGCTGCAATTTCTTGTTCCAGGCATGTTAGAAGTAAGTTTTGTTCTAGAAGTTTGAGTAATAAAATCATGAGCCTCCTTTACCTTGATATAACATCTCAGATTTTCGTCATTTGTGTTCTACTTTTATGATCTTGATTTAAGCAAATTTAAGTGTGTAGATGTTTGTTGAGAGAGTTTATTGAAGTATTTTGTCAAAGAATCCACCTTGTTCATTTCTAGTTTCTCTTGCTCTGCTTATTACTTGAGAAGTTAGAAACGTCTTTAGTTTAAGTTAGTCATAGTTGAAGTTCTTAAATCAGAAAATCTCAACTGCGGCGTTTGTGTTTAATAAACCTTGTGCTCTAAGCTGATCAAAAGATAGGCAACTTAGTTCTTAGTTTACTTTCTTTCAACACCATCAGCAAGAGGGAGCTTCCCCTCCTAATTTGAAGAGCAGTTTATTGGTGCATAGTTATCTGTTTCAAATACGCATTCCAGAGGTGCGAATTTAAACGCCAACAAATAACAAGAAAGATGAAACCACTGCAAATAAAGGATCAGAAAAGAAAGGACCATCTGGAGGGTGCTTTAATTGTGGAGGTGAACATTATGCCACCCAGTGCCCACATAAGAATCAGTAGGGACAGCAGCAACGGAAACCCCTACCGTCTCAGCAAACAGCCTTTCAACAAAGAATACATGCAGTAGTTGACTATTGGCAAGCTGAATATCAAGCTACCCCAATAGAGACTCCAGGTATGCTCTATGTAAACCCCGTAACCATACTAACTGATACGGGAGCCACAGAAAGTTTTATATCTCCTAAGATATTGCATAAATTTCCTAAAAGAACTGGGTACATGGCTAAATCCTGGACTGTAGAATACACTAATCAAATGAGAGCTCGGGTAGAGCAGTGTCTGTTTGAAGCTAGGATAGAATTTCCAGGCTTCGCCACAAAGGTTAACCTATATGTGGCGCCTCTGGGATCCTACGATGTAATTACTGGGATGAACTGGCTAAGGGAGCGTAGGGCAAAGGTAGACTGCTATGCCAAAACTATAGAGTGTTTGGATGACCTGGGGAATCCTGCAATGATACACGGGGTACAACGAGAAGTTAGGATACGACAAATATCAGCTATGCAACTCAAAAGAAATAAGAGGAAGGGATGTCATTTATTTACGGTCAAAATAGAGGAAGTTAGGGAATATAAAGAAAGCACATACTTTGATGATATGATAATGCAAACCCAGAGTCGGAAAGGAGAAATGGAGATAGATTTCAAGGGAGAAACTTTTGCTAACAAGTACCCCTACCTTCGGGAATACCAAGACGTGTTTCCTGAGGAACTGCCTAGGTTACCACCCAAGAGGGTGTTTGACTTCACCATTGACTTGGTTCCAGGAGCCAAGCCAGTCTCTAAGGCACCTTACCGAATGACTACTGTGGAGTTGGAGTTAAAAACATAACTTCAGGAATTGCTAGATAAGGGCTTGATACGACCTAGTGTTTCACCCTGGGGTGCTCCAGTAATATTTGTGAAGAAGAAGGATGGAACCCTTCGTCTGTGTATAGACTACATAATGCTGAACAAGCTTACTATCCGAAACAAGTACCCCTTACCTCATATAGATGATCTTTTTGACCAAATGAAAGGGGCAGCAATGTTCTCCAAAATAGATCTAAGATTAGGGTATCATCAACTTAGACTGAAAGAAGAGGATATTCATAAAACGGCCTTCAAAACGAGATATGGACACTACGAGTTTACAGTTTTACCTTTTGGACTTACCAACGCCCCAGCTGCATTCATGAATCTGATGAACAGCATATTCAGAGATTGTTTAGATAAGTTTGTATTGGTTTTTCTACATGACATACTCATCTATTCTAAAAATGAGGAAGAGCATCTTCGACACCTTCAGATAGTTCTGCAATGGCTGAGAGAGAATAAGCTTTATGGGAAATTATCGAAATGTACCTTCTTCCAGAAAGAAGTGCAGTACTTAGGACATATAATCTTTGCTAAAGGAATTGTTGTAGACCCTGCAAAAATAGAAGCAATAGTGAATTGGCCAGTACCTAAAAACGTTCATGAGATTAGAAGCTTTATGGGTTTAGCTGGATATTACCGAAGATTTGTTAAAGATTTTTCTAGAATAGCCCACCCAATGACATCTCTCCAAAGAAAAGGAAGAAGATTTGATTGGTCAACGAAGTGCCAGGAAGCATTTGACACTTTAAAGGAAAAATTAACAACTGCACCAATTTTGATTGTGCTAGATCCGAATGGACATTTTGTAGTGATAACAGATACGTCCGGAGATGGACTGGGAGGAGTGTTAATGCAGGAAGGAAAAGTGGTGCCTTATGAATCTAGAAAATTGAAACAGTATGAACAAAATTATGCACCACATGATCTAGAATTGGCTACGATTGTGCACGCCCTGCAAATGTGGCGACATTATTTACTAGGGAAGACTTTCAAGCTTATGTCAGATCATCAAGGGCTGAAATATTTATTTACTCAACCCAACCTAAATGCACGACAAAGAAGATGGATGGAATTAATTTCCGACTACGACTTCGAGATCAGTTATATAAAGGGCAAGGAGAATAAAGTAGCCGATGCCTTGAGTCGGCGAAGGCACATAACTACTATGGCAACTATTCACATAGACTTTAGAACGCAGGTTCTGCAAAAACTGAAAGGGAATGGCTACTATAATCAAGTACGGGAAGCACTATTGACAAACCCACAGGATTCTAATTATGAGGGATTCCAGATAGAAGAGGATGGACTTTTGAGATTCAAGGGCAGGATGTACATTCCAGATTCACCAAAATTAAGGAAAACAATTTGGAAAGAAACTCATACCGCACCATAATCGGGCCATCTCGGAGTAACCAAGATGTTGGCAGATGTGAAACCACTATAATTTTTGGAAGGGAATGAAGAAGGATGCAGCTAGATATGTTGCAGGATGCTTCGAGCATCAGAAGGTTAAAGTTGAACATCAACATCCAGCAGGGTTATTACAACCTCATAGCATACCAAATTGGAAGTGGCAAATTATAAGTATGGATTTTGTGCAAGGGTTACCAATGACAAGGAACAGACATAATACCATATTGGTGGTAGTAGATAGACTTACCAAGGTGGCACATTTCCTACCAGGGAATTT
Organism: Sequoia sempervirens; assembly: GCA_007258455.2. Classification (NCBI taxonomy): domain Eukaryota; kingdom Viridiplantae; phylum Streptophyta; class Pinopsida; order Cupressales; family Cupressaceae; genus Sequoia; species Sequoia sempervirens. The sequence continues at coordinate 52,583 of VDFB02007863.1, read as the reverse complement.
GACAAATGTGGCTTCCATAATTGCACAGAAATTTGCCCAGGAAATATTTCACCTACATGGAGTACCAGAGAAAATTATTTCTGACAGAGACGCCAAAATAACATCTAGATTTTGGCAGACATTATTTTCGGCTTTAGGGACACAATTAAACATCACTACAGCTTATCATCTTGAAACAGATGGTCAAACAAAAAGGGTTAATCAGATATTGGAAGATCTACTCAGAATGTATTGTATGGATCAGCAACATAAGTGGGAGGAGTATTTGCCTTTGGTAGAATTTTCCTACAATAATTTGTATCAGTCAGCGGTTAAAATGGCAACGTTTGAAGCTCTATATGGCAGAAAATGCAGGACACCAATTAGTTGGAATAAGATGGAAGACAGGATTATCTTAGGGCCAGAAATGCTCCAAGAAATGGAAGAGCAAGTCAAATTAATTAGACAAAGATTGAAAGAAGCTAATGATCATCAAAAGAGTTATGCCGATGCGAAGCGAGTTCCTAGGCAGTTTGTAGTGGGAGACAAAGTCCTCTTGCGTGTCAAACCAAAGAAAAGCTCTATTAAATTTGGAAAGACTTCAAAACTCACCCCAAGATACGTGGGACCTTTTGAAGTACTAGAAGTGATCAATCCAGTGGCTTACAGAATTGCTCTACCTCCAGCTCTCACCCGATTGCACAATGTGTTTCATGTTTCCTACCTTAAGAAATATTTTGCAAATTTTGAACATATGATTAAGTGGAAATCCTTGCAGGTGCAGGATCCCGGGGTGATTACTATAGAACCAATTCGAGTGCTTGAAATGCATCAGCTACACTTACATAATCATGAGGTGATTCAATGTAAGGTCCAGTGGGACCAGTATTCAGAAGAAAATGCCACCTGGGAGGACTATGAAGAGGTCCTTCAGAATTTTCCTTATTTGTTTTCGGACCATATGGAATTTTGATCTTAGACTTAAGTTTATGAATAAATAATCATCGACGACGACGATTCTTAAGGGGTGGAGTATGTTACATCCCCCTAAGACTTGATATGATGTGGTATAGGAATCTTGGACGTTAATATTGTTATTGTAACTGCCTTTCATGGGAACGTGAATGATGGATTAAAGAATTGTTTTGTTTCTTTCTTTCTTTTGCAAATGTAAATGTGAGTATGTATGATTACTTAGATTTCGGATGTATTTAATGATGATGATGATGATGATGATGATATTATATGTAAACGTGAATTAATGCACTAAGAAGGGACTAACTCTAGTTTCCTATGTCAAGTGATTGTAGGATCGACATCGCATGAAGGAAAAGGGACTATCATCAGGGAGAGGATGCAGTTGACAAGGATCAAATTATCATCGAACTCTGCGAAGCGATTAACAACGCAAAAATAAAAACCTTGGCCTTGGTAAAATAAATAATGATTATTTAAGTCAAAACTAGGATATAAATACTTAATAGAGTTATATTAAATAAAATAATATAAATATATGAATGTTCAATAGATTAAAGCTTAAATAATAATAAAACAATAAATGGATATATATAAATTAAAGCTTTTGAAACGTAAATTTTATTCTTCTTTGTCGAGTTCATTCGTGGGGAAAATGGACGACGGCCATGGAATTGGAGCACTACGCCACTCCTCCAGAAACACATGGAATGCGAAGGGTTGTGGAAGAATCCGGAGTGGAATACGAACGGCCTACTTCTTAAGTTTGGTCTCCTCTATGGAACGAGACAGTTAGTTTTGGCGTCAATTTTCTTGCAAATCTTCTCTTGGGGTGGGACGTGCATCTTGGTTTTTGGAAATCATCTGTTGATCCAAAGGGGAAATGCTTATACTATTCTATACTTTGTTTTCCTAGCGCCGTTCTGAATTCCTTATGCCCACCATTCCGCATTGCCTTCATTCAAACTCGTTCACATTTATTTTTCTTATTCCTCCGGGGAGTGTCTCAATCGTTTGTGAACGGGAGCTATGAAGATTTGGTCTCTACTCACAGGGAAAGGTTCCTTCGATCATCTAAGGAGGCTGTGAGGTTGCCTTTGTCAAGCTAGATTAAGTCAAGCCGTCGTTCCTGTATTAGTTCTTCAACAAGCTTGTATACCTCTGCAACCGGCCACGTAAGAGATTCTTGTGTCCTCTTCTCTTGAAACCGAATAATATTACAAATATCTGGTGCTTTATCAAACTCCTTCCAAAGTGAAGCTTAGAACAATCTAATTTTTGTAGACGGGTTTACAGGTATTTTAGTTGTGCGACTAATTCTAGTGAAGGTTTTTTTTTAAATCTCAATTATGAATTCAATGTGACTTTTCTCTACCGTCTAACAACTATTGAACCCCATAATCAGCACCCGAATCTATTCTTTGTGACTCTGGGGCTAATTTTCGTCTATGTAACCCTGAAATCTCAAGTCTTGATGTTGAATGTTTCATTGATTTGTTCTTCACCATCTGTGTAGCCCTAGGGTTTCTTTCTGAAGTCACTAAGTCTTGATATTATATATCTAAATGCGAAGACATGCCTCCAAATCTCCAACTCTGGAAGCTGATAATAGTTAGTAATTATTCTATAGCAAAACTTGAACTCGTCTAATCTCCACATTGCTTCTGAAACATGAATTAGGATTGGTGTGCTCCTCTGATCTGTTCATTTTGTATAGGATACTTGAAGCTGTGTGTGTAACCAAGCCTTCTCGAATATCTTGTTAGATAAATCTCCTGCTTCTTGCAAATCTTTTTCACTCTTAGTAGTCTGATCTAGAAAAGTATACTTAAACTACCCCAATCTTGGACTGGCAATGAAATTGAATGAGTTTATCTAATAAGACAGTATGTCTTCATCATTCTCCATTAGAACATCAATTGAACTTCTTAAATGAAAGGATCCATTTCTACTCAAACAACAATAAACCATAAGGTTAAGAATCTAAGAGTATTTTGTCACGTCAACAATAATACATGAAATAAAAACCTAACCTGGAAACAATCATGTCGAGCAAGGGTGTATGCTGACAACACAATAGTGCTAGAGATGTCGGCACAGTAGTGCTAGAGAGACCGGCATAGTGATGCCCGAAGCATTTAAAAATCCTTGGCCAAGGTAGATGCCATTGAGGCAAAAGTCAATTTTCATGTATCAGATATACTCTGGTCAGAATGATCCATCTGGGTAGGAGAAACCTACAGAGGAGGGACCGACCAGCAGTATAGATGCATGAACACCAGGCTCAAAGCCATGATAACATTTGATCCTTGTTAATTGACCTCGAGAAGGGTCGGGTACTTCAGTAGAAGGACATGGGAAGACCAGAAGGTCTTGGTTGGGTGGTAAAGCCCATGATGATTCTTCCTTTTCCTCTCTAATAAAGCAATTTCAAGAAAATGCAGTCTGAAGATGGTGGAAACTATAAAAATCATTTCTTTATATTATCTCCAGGTAAATGCTCTGATTATTCTCTTTTATGCAGATATAGTTATTCATTTAAGATATATGTCAACGAGTAATCTGCAATTGTTGTTTTAGATTAATCAATGTTTTCCTTTGTGTTGAATGATTGAATTCTAGGAATTAGTTATTGAAAATAAAGTAAATGTGTTTTAAGGAAAACCCTAGAATGACAGTTATTCCTTTTCGGACATTTGTGAAACAATAGGAGTTCCTTTTCAAGTGAAACAGTATCTTGGTAAAATTTAGTTGCATCTTGAAATTAGTTAGAACAAATGGAAAACCCTAGTTCTTTTGAAATCAAATTAGTTACAAATCAGCTGAAGGTAGTTGATAGTTAACTTTTATGACTGTAGAACTAGTAGGTTGTTGTACAAAGATACAAATGAATATGATCCTCCTTGAAATTGATCTGTTGCTAAGGTGCGAACTTGAAGTTTTGAAATTGATGATTAAATGACAAGTCTTCTCCTTGCTTATATACAAAATAAGGTGATTCTTCATATTGGTCGGCCTCCTTTTAAGAAAATATAAAATATAAAATATAATTTTGTAGTTAAGGCCGACTTGCCTTATTAATTATTTATCATTTAAATTTGAGAGAAAGATATCTCCCGCCGCTATAACATCAACACTCCCTCTTAGCTAGGGAGGTATCTTACTAGATATCCATGTCGTGGAGTCTCTCAACATGACACCCACAATGGCTACACCCATTTGTGGAAAAGAGTTCATCACAGAGTCGCTCAACGTGATGTTGTCATGGAATCTCTCAACATGACATCCACCATGGCTACTCCCATGTGTGGAAAACCACAAGTACAAAGGGTTCATCACGGAGTCTCTGAACGTGATGTCATCATGGAGTCTCTCAACATGACGTCCACCATGGCTACTTCCATGTGTGGAAAAACAGAAGTACAAAGGGTTCATCACAGAGTCTCTCAACATGATGTCGTCATGGAGTCTCTTAACATGACGTCTCATCCCAGTATCAGAGATGAACAAGCGCTCGCACCTCATATTTCTCTATCTCAGAGAAATATACACTACAAGGGCTTTTACCTCATATTTCTCCGTCTCAAAGAAATATACACTACAAGGGCTTTCACCTCATATTTCTCCGTCTCAAAGAAATATACACTACAAGGGCTTTCACCTCATACTTCTCTGTCACAGAGAAATATACATTGCAAGGGCTCTTCATGATGATGTGACTCCCTCTGAAGCTCCATGTTCTTGCATCAATGAAATATGCTAACCAATTTTTTTGAAGGAATTACACAACATAACCAGCAATAGCCAACTGGATTAGCGTTAGCATCAAACTGAAAACCAAGCTTAAAGGAACTCGACGCCAAGAATGCACACTCAATCCAAATGTTGGAAAGGTGTTGTCATATGGCGAGAAATAAAAGAACAGTACTTGAAAGAAACTACTCAACGTCAAGAATGTGCACTCAAGATCCCACTGAGGGCGAGGTGCTAACATATGACAGAGTGATTACTTAAAATTGAAACTAGTAGGCGGATAACCAGCCATGAAGCTACAAGCAATCTAATTCATCCGCTGCGGCAGGCATCCACAGAATAGTGGGGATTCACCACTTGAGAGTGGGTACAATGATATAACAAGTTCTTTCTCCGCACTGGCGGTAAACCGTCCAGGGGTAATTAATAGGAAAATAAACAAGTAGTTGCAGCAATAACATAGGTTGGATTAGTACTACTAATCAAAACCTTACAATTCAAAAGACTGCAAAAACATGTATTACAATGATAGAGAAATAAGACTAGAAGAGAAGAATGAATTCTTTGATGTTCCTTTTCCTTTCCAATGATAGAATTATGATCAAAACAGAAAATATATGAATCTGATATAAAAACAGAGTTCTGGAATTCTTAATCAGCAACTATGAAAACCAATGAAATGTTCATAACTCACTCAATTCACCTCCAAATCGAATGCCGTCTTTTGCTGTGTTCTTTTAGAAGGTAGGCGAACATATTCTGATCATCAAACAGCAACAAAACTGCACATATATTTCTGGCACGAATTTCCAAGCCTCCAAGAATGGTACGGCCCTCTTCAAGGGCGATTGACTTTAAAAATTAGAGACTTCAAAATAAAATCTCAAACTTAGTGGAAGGGGGCGCCCTTGGCAGACAAATGCATTGCAAAAGTACCCAGAACCAAATGAAAATTATTCCAAGAGCTGCTAACAAAATTCACTTTCAGCTATAGATGCATCAGCAACTTCAAAATCTGGAAATTTCATCAAAACTTCAACTATTGAGCACAAATCTGCTAGTCTGGATGAGAAGCAGCAAAGTCCAACTAGGTGTTGTATTTCAAACACGAAATTGGTTAATGGCTAGGAGGTAGCATCCTCGAAGCAAGGTTTCAAATGTCATTCCGACAGCATAACAATATGATAACATGAATGGATACAAAGCTGGAGCAAAAACCTTCATTAAATAGAAGCTTACATAACTCTTCAAATTCCTGAGAAAGCACACCAAAAGACATAGGAGTCTTTTCAAATTTCCAAAAACAATCAACTTCTCAAGATGGCGTCCCTTTTTGCATATTATGAATTTCACTTTATTTTAAAAGTATCTCTTTTAAAAGTGGCGTCCACTTTTACCAAGGAAAAAGGCAATAATTAAAATATATTTAATTCTTCATGAAGGCATCCCCCTTCCAAGTCCCTCTTTTAAACACAACTTAAAGTTGTTCTCCTAGGCCAAGGGGTCAACTGCAACTTATAACATTAATGCCTTAATTCTCCAAAATTAAACCATTAGAAGTCCAACTTGAATTGCATTAGATGCTCCAACTGAAAATGAAGACCTTGAAGATTGAAACTGCATACTACCAAAATTAGAATTAATTTCCCAGAAAAACCACAGAACCTCAGAACTAGAAACCCTAATTTTACCTCACACACGCCTACAGGCTTCCGAAATAGGCTGATGAGTGTCAGAACAGATCACTAATGAGAAGGGGACGTTACAATCAACCTCCTGACCTCCTCGTCCAAGGTTGCCTCTGTTGGTTTGTCAGACTCCCTCTAAATGTTAATTCCTCCTCTTTGAAGAAACTGATCGCAATGACAATCTAAATAGGTTCTTCCTCTTCAAGAGATGTCTCCAGTTATGTGCCACCAACTCAGTCTAATGGCAGCAAGTTGTGTCTCCATTCTTCAGCCTACGTGACTTCCTCACAAGATGCATCAATCTCTTCCTCCCTTGAATGCAATCTCTCATCATCTTTTGCTCCTCAACCCATCGTGGAAGCATTTTTTAGAGAGATTACTAATAGTTCATAGAATCAAACTATCCTGAAGAGAAATACCAATGCTAGAAGCATACATGATTCACTATTCCACTGCATGAATTAATAACTACATAAAAGATTCATGAACATTATTCAAGGGTATGGAATAATTATCTCTATTAATTATGTTGCAGCCATTTTACTCTTCCTGACAACCATCATCTTCGCCCGATGATGTACTGCTGAGGATAAAATACTTCTATAGTAAACTGTTATAAAACCACTTCAAATTTGCATAGCCATAAATAGAAAAATCACACCCACTTCCTTAAGCGACATCAATACCCACAAAGAAAGACACGTCTCCATACTCTCTCATTCAAGCACTTTTCTTTATTCAACACATAGGCACAAAATATCTCTCACGGCTAATACATTAAAAAAAAAGCTCGTTCTCAGAGTATGTAGGCAATGTAACATCTACACTGTTTACAGTACAGTCCATCAATACACATTTCTACTGAGCCATACACACTGAATGCAGACTATTCATGCTATACAATTTTTGAGCGCATCCACCAAATTCATGATCTGCTATATCCTTCAAAATAATGACAACATCACAGTATATTTCTATCACATTTGAATTGCATAATCCGCCAAACAAAGAATCACACTTCACCCAAAGAACAACCCGAAACAAAATGCTCAAGTGTTCCTGTTACCAGCGACAAAGACATACATATGATCACATCTTTCTTATAGAGCACATTTTTAAAAGCAACAAAGGCCCAAAAAACTCTCACGGCATCATATAGCCAACACCCAGGATAAAGAGATAGTGATAGCAATAACATACATATCGTCTCCCTCATGTTTGCACGCAACAAGAATAATCACATCCTTACAAGTCTTCAATGCGCTACATGAAAAGAATTGCTTTGCACCCACACATAATATCCTTCCACACTACCTTAGCCAAAGATAAATGGAAGCAAGCAATTGAATGCTCACAACTTCCACCATTGATCACGGCATTTCACAAAGAACTATTAATATTTCAATTTCCCGAATGATGCTCGAAGAGTTGTCTTGACTGCTCACCCAAATCTGATCAGATTCTTTCTTAAACCCACTCTGATACCATGTTAGTTTTAGGATCAGATTTGCAATAAGTAGGAATACAACAACACATGAACAATAAACACAACACTTTACCCTGGGAAAACCCTCCTACTTGAGGGAGAAAAACCAAGCAAAATATATCTCCAATATATTGAATAAATAAGAGCAAAAACCTGCTTACAAGTCTGGCCTTACTCAAGGCTGAATTATTACAATGAATAATAGCATCACTACTTGTTGCAAAGATACAAATGAATATGATCCTCCTTGAAATTGATTTGCTGCTAAGGTGCGAACTTAAAGTTTTAAAATTGATGATTAAATGACAAGTCTTCTCCTTGCTTATATACAAAACAAGGTGACTCTTCATATAGGTCGGCCTCCTTTTAAGAAAATATAAAATATAAAATATAATTTTGTAGTTAAGGCCAACTTGCCTTATTAATTATTTATCATTTAAATTTGAGAGAAAGATATCTCCCGCCACTATAACATCAACACACTTATCGGGCATTTTAAAGTTAAGTGGAACTGGTCGTAGGTTTCCATAGTACTAGGAACCACAAGAACCTCCAACGAAGTTCCCAATTTCCCTTAAGTTCCTGATATTACCCATTCATCCACATTTTAATAAGATTTGATGCTTTTTTCGAAGTGTTTGATGTTAAACAGAACCTAGAACTTGTCAAGAGGTTCCCAAGGTATCAAGAACCTCCCCAAACCCAAAATTTTCAAGCAAATGTAATTGAAGATTTTACAGCTGGAATGTGCTAACAGACATGTTTGCAAAGATTGGAAACATAGACAAGGAGCAAATTGTTTGACAAAATGCTTCAAAGAGATGCAGTCACCTAGATTGCCATGATCATGGGATGTACACAAAAAGGATTTGTTAAAAATGTTTTAGAAACTTTCAAGCAGATGCAATCAGCAGAGGTAATGCCAAATTCCACAACCATTGCCAGCATCCTCCATGCCCATGCTAAAACAAGCGCCTTGAAACAGGGTAATGACATCCATCAAATGCATAATGGAAGAGGAACTTGATCAGATATTGTAGTTGCAGCAGTCTTGGTAGATATGCATGCAAAATTGTGAGTTATTGATAAGAGATTGATAACAAAAATAGATGAAACTAGAGAGTCAAGTGGCAGCTCTAAGACTACTGCTATACTTGCAGCACAGGCACATCATATGGCACAAGAAGTAATGCAGCTAGCCACATCCAGGCCAATAACATGTGAATGGCTCTAGCCAAAGTGGTAACCTATCATCTCTTATTCTTGCAACTCAAGTATGTCGTTTGGCACAAGAAGTAAGACAGCTAGCTGCATCCAGGCCAATAAAAGTTGTGAATGGCTCTGGCCAAAGTGGTAACCTATCATCTCTTTTAATGTTAGTTGTTGCTTCGGGGCAATGATATATTGCTATATGTGTTGTAAAGGGTGATTCTTTTCTGATATCATGTTTGTTACCAACTGTAACAAGGAAAATGTTGTTGAATGTGTGACCAAACAGTTGGATCAAGTTTCAACAACCCTTGCAGCCACAAAGAGACACCTGACCCCAAGGATTGAGAATTTGGATGGAAAAATGGATGAGTAGAAAGAAATATCTAAAGTGATTGACAATGAGTTTACTGAAGTCCATGAAGATATTTCTCAGATAGGATTTGATATTGATGCAATTCAGAAAATGGTTGTTGGGCTGGAGAGAAAGATTGGCTCACTAGAGGATAAGCAGGATTTTGCAAATGCTGGTGTGTGTACTTATGCCTTTGTAAAAGGAACTAAAGATGGACGCATATCAGAAGTCTACAGGATTTTCCTACTAAGGCTCAATCATGATGCTCTACCCCTATGTTTGCTGAGGGGAAGAGCTTAAAGGGCCTCCAATAAATTGCAAATACAATTGATAAAACAAAACCATATGTAATCTTACCAAATGATATAGATGATAAATCTTCCAAAACAAAAAGTGCTATACAGGATTCTTAATTGCATTTGAATATCCATTCCAGATGTGGGGCGGTCAAGTTTAGATGTTCCCTTGTCAAAAAATTAGCAGTCCTTTCAACATGGCTAGGTCTTAAAAACTTTGGAAATGGTTTTTGGAGAATTGAATCAAGTTTGAGAGGAAAATTTTTGGTCATAGTAGCATGTACACTTCAATATAATGTTTTTTGATGGCTTGAACAATTACAAGTTCTTTGATTAATACAAAAAAGTGGGAAGAACCATGTCATTTGTTTATTTCTCATGTAACAAAACTAGAGAGAGATATTGAAGCTACCCCAAAAAGAAGTCCATTACTAGCTAGGCTTTTACATTAGGAGAAGTGTCATTTGGATGGGGATTTTGGCATTGATAAACAGAGTCAAAGTTCAGGAAATGGACCTTGCTCTCTGTTTGGCACTCAGGAGAGTTTCAGATCAAGAGGACTCGGTTTGGAAACAAAGTTATCAGATCATTACCCTCATGAATATTCATTTTATTCTTTCTGGGGGAGCTCTAGAGAAAGCCACAAATGGAATAAGAAAATGTCATTTACCTTGAGAAAGGAGAGATATGAGGTCCAATTACATACACTAAAGCTTTATGTGAAATTTTGGGCTGAGAACTTTTTCAACTGATTTGGCCTGGAGATGAACATTACATTGTTACTTGCACTAAGACAGCTCCAAACTCCACTATATTTATTGCACAAAATACCAATTAGGAGTTTTGTTGACCGTCAAATGCTTGTAACTTATTTTATTATATTTTTATTGTATCCTTTAAATTGCACGCAAAGGGAGGTGATAAGTTTATTTATTGTAACTGATTTTCAGGAATCAGTTATGTTCTCAATAGGAAGGAAACTCTATAAATATGAAATCTGAATGTAAAATAAGGATTCTTTCTAGCCTCTCATCTGGAGAGCTTTGTAAAAAGGGTTTGATATCTGTGAGTTTCTGGTGGCGACTGACTACCTTTTCAACACAGCCATTGTACAGGGGTTTGTGGGAAACTTTGTGTTCTCATTTTATTGAAGAATTGAAGGAATGTTTCTGAACTTTGTGTATAATTTTCCCTTATTGATTGCACTTTTTTCTTATTTTAACTTGTAACCATTCTTTGATATTTCTCTACTATGCACGGTTGCACCTGGTCTATAGGAATTGAAAGAACATTATTCGACTTTGAGCTATTGTGTCCTTTCTTGATTACATATTCTTCTTATGTCTAATGTGTAATCTTTCCTCATTCTTCATGCATGTCAAAAAGGGGTGATTGCTAATCTTATCAGTTTTGTTGTGGGCACAAACTATTGAACTTTGTGTCATTGTTTGTTTCTGCTCACTTTTATTCTAAGTTTCTTCTTGAGAAGTCTAGGTGATTTTCTTATGTCTCTCATTTAGAATTTCTCTCTATTTTTATTTTTGTGAGTCTAAGTTACCGGTTTAGTTCGCAGGTTTGGGAAAAAAAAATTTGGGGGTTGGGTTCGTTGCTACAAGAACATATAAAAAGTAGAAATATATGCATATTTGCAGAAGTAATTAAGTTCAAAATACACCACCATATTAATAGTCAAATAGCATAGAAAAATACACTACCAATTTCATGGTCAAATATTAGTGAAACTCGAATGTCATGATATAGATTAAAGTTCAAAAATAATAAAGTCAAGTGTCAACAATCAGCCATCATTGATCATTGATCAAATATTATATGGGTCATCAAAAATATCATCATCACCATCCATTTTAGATGATATATGTAGTGGTAAATTAGAAGAACCACAAATAGCACTAGTGGCACTAGCACTGGCACTGGCACTACCAGTACCACTGACACTAGCACTATCATGCTCACTAGCTGGCTCATAGTCATCGTCAACATCAAGTGCAGAAAAGTGGTTTGTGGAAGCATCCAAGTCAAGATGCTCTGGCTCGATACCCCACTTCTTTGTGTTTCCTTCTTTGTAGGCACTTTGTTTGTGTGTGAGGAGCCACAAATTTGAATGCACATACACCAAATCCTCTACCTTTTTTGAATGTAGTCTATTGTGCTTTATTGAATGGATGGAGTATGTGCTCCGATTCCTCTTAGATGAAGATGAACTCGCAACCTATTAAGACCAAATTAGATAGTTAAGAATTACAAAATTTAACTAATTAATTTTTTTAATTAAAATATAAATAAAATTATAAAACTTAAAAGATAAAAGATTTTGACTATAAAACTTACTTGGGAAAAAAAAATTGATTGCAAGAGGTTTTAGGTACGTGTCTGCTTGGACATGGAAGTACCACCAACTATGAGCATCGAGCATGTACTTGTCTCAAAGAGCATCAAGACCACAATCACTGGAGCATGCAAAACCCACGAACTCAGCCCTCACAGCATCACATTGGTCATGATCAATGAAGAGTCTACAAAGTCTTTCCTTGTACCCTTGAGCAACTTCAGTATCTCTAAACAGGGTAACTCTTGTTGTCACAGAAAATAGCTAAGCACTATAGTATTTGGGACTCAATGCAAAAGCAAGATGTCGTAGAGTGGTCATTTTGTTCCATCTCTCTACAATGATTTTGTGTAGCTCTTTGAAGAACTTTTCTTCAAGATATTGCTCTTTTGCATCGTTGATGGCATTAATCTTCTCAATCATTGGGTCGATGCAATCATATACTTCACCCAATAAAGGTCTATCCATGTCAATATAATGGATCATGCTCAATATGGGGTCATTGAAACTGAGAAGATACTCAACACGATCCCACCAAATGTCATTTAGTATCATTTGCTTAACCTTTGTTGCCCTTGCAGTGCTAGATTGCCTCCATATGGACTAATTAGGGTTGATGACCATGTTAGAGAGTGCCTAACGAACCTTCACAAGTCGTCTCAAAACAATTGTGTTGGAGGCAAAACTGGCCTCAGCAACCTATTTGAAAATCAAGATAAAATAAAATTTAAATTTACAAAATTAAAAATATTACTATAGTGAAACATGTTTATTATTTAATTTACCTTCAATAGCTCCAATTTCAAGAATGTTCTAAATATGCCTTGTGACATATGGTGGTTGGTGATGAACATTTGCATGTCTTTAGCCTTAGCATACACCTGTTTGATCCAATCAATTTTGTTGCCAATTTTTTGTAGCATTAGGTTGAGGGAGTGGACAGCACAAGGTGTCCAAAAAATATGTGAAGACTACTCCTCAACCAATAACCCAGCAGCCCTATAATTTTTTGCATTGCTTGTTATAACTTGCACAACATTTCAAGGGCCCACTTCATCAATAGAGTGACAAAGAATGTTAGCAATAAATGCACCATCATTCACCTCTCCTTCACAATCCACTACTCTCAAAAACATTGCCCCTTTAGGATACACTACAATAACATTGATCAATGGGTGATTTTTTGAATCTTTCCATCCATCAAAAATGATGGTCTCCCCTATTTCGATCCACGAATCCCTTATGGACTTCAAGGAGTCCTCTACAAATTTCGCCTCTTTTTCTAATAAGGTGCTACGCACCTTCTCAAAACTTGGGCCCTTATACCCTTTTGGAGTCTCATTAACAGATTTCACCATTTTTTGCCAATATAGTGAGTGAACATTGAATGCCAATCCATTTGCATAAACACCTCTCGCTATGTCTTGATCAACAATCTCTCTAGCCTCATTCTAAAATGAAATTTCCAACGATCCCTTTGATCTCTTATGTGTAGAGGCCACAGTTTTCTCTTCGGGCATGGACATAAACAGATGGCTCTGTATGTGTTGAAAATGAGAAAGCAGTGGAGGGGGCTTCCTCCCTCAAGATCCTTTCTTTATCAAAGGATGATTTGATCTATGGCCTACTGCTTGGTCTGTTGTTTCTTGCTCTTCAATATATGCCAATACTTACATTTCTAGAATGCCTTTATTGTCTCCACCTCCTAGAGGAAGCAAAGACAATAGATTGAGTCCTAGAGAAGAATATGATGATCTATCTCTACTTATAGCTAGTGTGAACACCCCTTCAATTAGCCAAGGGGAAACCTTAAGCCATGTGACTAACAAAGTTGGAGATGGGGAGGACAACATAAGACACCACCTTCCTATATAAGAAATGATAAGCATTAAAAGCAAGTTGAAGGGCTAAGTGGCACAAGAGGGGAGGTCCAAGTGACTTAGATGTACCATTCGAAAATGTCCTCTCTAGTAGCTCTAATGATTGTCTCCTTCAAGGGAAGGAGCTTAGTAAAAGCATCGAAGAAATACATGGAGGATCAATAGAGATACCAACAAAAAGAAGCAACCTAGTCTTCAAGTACCAACAGTGCCAATGTCTAGCGAGGACCATTAAAGCAGTAGGGACAAATGAAGCAATCCTCTATAAAGAGCAAAGTTTTAAGCATGGGTATCTCTCACAACCAAAAGTTGACATCCCTATGGATCTAAAACTATGGATGTAGAAATTAGGCTTAATGATAGTCTCAAGGCATAGTGGTTGGGCAGCAAATTTAGCTTGGACAATGCACTAAGGAACTGCCTGCTTGCAACAAATCATGTGTTGTAGCATGAGAGTCTAGATCCTTTGAATATAGGCCCAATCAATGGCACCCAAGCTAGGTCCCCAAACCTCTAAACCATATAAAACTGAAAGCACTGATGTTCCAAGATAAAAAGAGAGGCATACTGCTTGCAAAGGCACAAGTGAGAGGTGAAGAGATATGTTGGAAAGTCGTTTAGGGAGGAGCTATTCTAGTATAATAAGGAAGCTAAAGAGAAAGCATTTGTACAACTTGAAAAGGGAGAATCTTTAGAAATGTTCCTATCTTTAGAAGTGGAAGCCCAATTGGAAATCCATCCCTATGATAGACAAGTGGATGCAAAGAGAAACAAGAAATGGTTGAGAGTCAACACAACTTGTAATGTGCTTTGATATCCATTATTCACAATTCCTTCAAGAGCGCCAAAGTTCTTTTGTTTGGTTGAAGATGACTAAACATACATTGCTTTGGTAATAAAGCCATATGAAGCCTTAAAAAGCAACCAAGAAAGAAGCCATCAAGAAATTGGATGCATTCAAGGATTATATTAAAACTATGATCTATCCAATTCGCTACAAAGAAAACAAACTTCTCAAGTGGCAATATTTCTAATAGAGGCAAAGGCCCACGTCCAAGATAATGCCTTTGAATTTCAGAAGCAATTAACCAATTAACATCATAGAAATTCTTTAATATATCTCATAATACATCCAAATATATAGTGTGATATTGTTTGCCTATTGTTCTTCCTCTCTTTCATATGTTCCTTGAGAGGTGAGTTCCTTGAATACAAGATAAGAAGAAAGATATAGAAAGCAATGTTATCAATAAATTCAAGAGATCATTATGTAAGAGGTGGCCATATTTTTCTAGAGCCTAAAGGATGCTTTTGAACATCTTTGAGGGCTACTATACCCAAATTGTTCAAACACAATGTAACTATAATGTTTAGTTAGCCAAAAGATATCACAAAATTTGTAACCCCTAATTTTTTGGAAGAGTTTATCAATATGCTTCTACCCTTCTGAAAATGATATGAAGATGAAAACAATGTTTTGACTGGTGAAAAGTTTCACTGAGGCTTCTATGTTTCCCTAGCATAGCTAAACTATATTTCGATGCATCATGCCAACACCTTGATGTCCGAGGTAGTTCTACTATGTTATGAAATGAATTGATTTTTATACTGAATGAATTTCATCATGTCTTTGTTTTTTCTCCAAATCAACTTTCAAATGAGAAAAGTTCTTCTACCCAATGAAGGGAAAACATTAGGTTCAAACTGCATCTTTTCACAATTAAGCCAAGAAGGTTAAATAAATCATTAAGAAAAGCTACTAGCTTAAAGTAGGCCTCCTTTTGGGTGGCAGGTTGATGGTTAATGCACATGCATAGTTTTATGTACTATAAGATACATGCTATAAAACAAATAAGATTGTCTTAACAACTGTTTACGTGAAAAAAGTAATGCTAATAACTTACTGTAGAAAAAACAAGTTGTCCCTATGAGACTCATATTACAAAAAATATGAAAATGCATTCAGAAACCTAGGTCACAGGTATCTCTCATTAATACAAAGGCACACAAGACATAGCAGAAGAGAGCAAAGAAAGCATTTTCAATATTTATAATAGCATCTATATGTTTATTTGGCAAGCATACCTTCACAGCACCCTCTTCAATGATTGACATTCGGGCAAGGCGAGCAAAGTCTGAGCTAATATGTTTCTTCAGATCCTCCAAGAAGAAAAAATTTATATCATATATAATCTGCAAAATAATTTATAGCCAAAAAAAAGCTCTATTAGATGATTGTCAAAAGAACAAAAGGAAGTATATCAATGTCCTCAATAAGATAACAACAATTATACATAAAGGTAGCACCATATTCTCAATCCTGACAGTAAGTCAAAAGCAAATTGAAAGGAACAGAAAAAAAAAAAAAAAGGAAAACAATTGCACATAAAATAGACCAATATATCTTAAAACTCAGTAATTCATAAACAATTACGATTGCCTATTGCCATGCATTATGCAAATATTTGAATATCTACCAGTGATTAGAGCGTCTAGGTAAATGCAATGCAGTAGACCACATTTGTAACCTCACTAAACAACACAATTAAAAAATAGTTTCTTGATTAGTATATTATTGACCAGTGATTCCACCTATTTCAACACAAGAATTACTTGCTCACACAATTTTCATTTCCAACTATACACTTGGGAATTATTTTGCTCATACCAGCTGGTTAGGATACTGCATGAATAAATGGCATGTAACATAAATAACTCTTTTCAGAGTTCAGAAACCAAAAAAGATAAAAGAATGTCTTGACTCTCAATAATATTATGCTCATCAAGTTTCAATCTAATTGATTGTTCTGTTGATATGTAAACTAGTCATGATGTGCTTCTGCTTACAATGGGTGACTGACCATAAGGAGACTTGATCTATGAATATCAATGATCATCAAACATTATGTGACTTTATGGCCTTAGTAAGTGCAAGCTGTACTCTTCCTAGAGAATTCACATCGAAGGTCATGATCATGTTCCTACTTCCAGTCCTTAACTGTGCATTAAAACCAGCCATAGACAAAGTGGCCATAGCATTATCTTGTGTCTTGCCTTAAATTGTATAGCTACTAACAACAACCATGGTAAAATAAACATACTTGCATACCTTGATTGTATTAATTTTTCCATTGTCTTTATCAGTTATAGGAAGCAAAGGCCATAACAGTGGAACATAGACTTTAATCTCTATAACCCTGCCTACCATGTGCACATGACCCAACAAAAAATAAGAACAATTGTGATTCAAATGGATTAGATGGAAATGCAAGGGAGAAAAAAAATAAGGAGTGAAAAAGAAAAGGTTTCAAAGGAGGTGTTTGTTGGAGACATTGGAAGAGTCCATTGGCCCCAAGCTAGACATTTTTCTTTCCCTAGGTCCCTCCATGGGATCATGGCCAACACCCCCTTGCCAGGTTGATGAAAATACAATGCATACACTTGAACTTGAAAAGGAAAATTGTCGAATATGCCTTATTTTCAAGTGGACACAACTCATGTAAAATTCAAAAGAAAATAAACCTAAGGCGAAACCAACCAAGTCCATCATTCAGTTTCAGCCACACCTTGTCACAAATCAGCATAAAGATTCTCAACATTGAACTGTCAATGGTTGACAGTGACTTTTATAAAAAGATCTTGGGATTATCACCAGCTTTTGTTAATGGAAAACAGCAATTAGGTCATCGTCAATATTTTGTTGTTTCACTATTACTACTTATTATTTTGTAGTGCTCACCACTTATCGCTTACATTTTGTATAAAAGCATTTGACACTAACCCGTAAGGAGGAGCTATCTGTTAGTTTTATAATAAGATTTAATGCACAGAAAATTAATTCAAAATCAGACACAATAACACAACAAATACCCTGGGAAAACCCTTCTCTTGAGGGAGAAAAAAACCCAGCAACAAATATATCTCTTATATATATAAGTAATGACAACAAGTCTCTTTACAATGAGGCCACACACAAGGCCAATAAATAGCACCAGCAATGGTTGTAACACACACTTATAATCTGCCCTTCAATCTGCACTTGAATAGACTCACAATCTACTCCTATATGAATTCGCACTATTCTTCTTGAAGAACTCGCACTTAATGGAGAAGGAGATCGAACTTTTCTTGATGCACAAATGAGAGAAAGTGACCACCTATATATACAAATTGCTTAGAGGGGTCGCACCTTTTCAAGGACAAGGTCAGCCACCATAAAAATAATTACAAATAATAAATAATAATTACAAAGGAGGTCGGCCATCTTAAAGATATGGTGCAATTAAATAATCACAAATAATTAAGGAAGTATGAAGCCTGAAGCTGCAATAACATCAACACTCCCTCTCAGCTAGGGAGGAATACTTCCTGCTGCACAAGACACATCATCTCATCATGATGCCAACCACAATCGCTACAACCATATGTGGAAAAGAAACGATATCACCTCATTGTGATATCAGATATCACCTCATCGTGATACCAACCATAATGGCTACAGCCATGTATGGAAAAGAAACGATATCACCTCATCGTGATATCAGATATCACCTCATCATGATATCAACCATAATGGCTACAACCATGTATGGTATGTACAAGTGTTCATCACTTGCGTGATGTTGTCACCTCAACATGACTTTCACCATGGCTCTCCCAGAGGGTGAAAACACAAGTACAAGAAAATCATCATGGACTCTCTCACGTGATGCTATCATGGAGTCACACACATGACATCCACCATGGCTCTCCCAGAGGGTGGAATCAAGGGATTTCACCTCGAACTTCTCTTATAGAGAAGAACTCATTAATCAAGGGATTTCACCTCGAACTTCTCTCACAGAGAAGAACTCATTAATGAGGATCACTGATACTGAGACTCCTTCTCAGTTAAGGCTGTATTCTCCAACATACCAAGCTTATCTCGAAAGTACACAAACTTTATCCTGGAGAGAGGCTTGGTGAGAATGTCTGATCAAGCTCATCGTGCGATATACTCAATCAAGGTATAGCTTTCCTCAATACCATATCTCGATATAGTGGTATTTGATCTCAACATGCTTGGTTTTGTCATGAAACGCGGATTGATTGAAGCTTCACCGCTGGTTATCACAATGAATGATAGTAGGCTCCATTGATTGTCCAAACAATCCGCAAGAGCTTACGCCACACCGCTTCGAGCTGCCATACAAGCTGCAATATACCGCTTTATTGTACTCAATGCTACAGATGACTGCTTCCTACTGCACCAAGAAATCATAGCATATCCCAAACTAAAGCAACATCCAGAGGTGCTCTTCCGATCAGTGACACTCCCTGCCCAATCAAAATCAGTATAACCATGCAGTTCCAAGTCCACATCTGAAGAATATCTCAACCCATATCCAACTGTGCCACGCAAGTATCTCAGGATATGCTTCGCTGCAACTAGAAGTATTTTCCTTGGTTCACACATGAACTTGACAAAATGCACTTACTGCAATCTGGTCATCAATGATCCAATCAACTGACTGTACATAGTAGGATCCACCAGATCTGAACTAGCTGCAGCCTCCTTAAGCTTCTGAAAATTTGTTTCCATAAATCAACATAAAAAACCAAGATCAACTAGATTACCATCTTCTTCAGGTTCAGTTGGCTCCCTCTGAATCTTCAAGCTCTTACATCAACCTTTTGGCAATATGCCCCTCCCAAGCCTTGTTGTATACCAAGATGTCATCAAAGAAAACAAGTAGGAACCTCCTTAGTTGTGATTGGAAGACCCTATTCATAGTGGATTGAAACATAGCAGGTGTATTGGTTAGCCCAAATGGCATAACCACAAACTCAAAGTGTCCACAATGGCAACGAAAGGTTGTTTTCTCAATGTCCTGTTTCCTCACACGAATCTGATGATACCCCGATCTCAAGTCTATTTTTGAAAAACAACGCGCACCATGTAGCTCATCTATCAGCTCATCAATCCGAGGAATAGGATACATGTTTTTGATTGTCCTTTTATTCAGCAATCTGTAATCAATGCACATTCGCAAGGTGCTATCCTTTTTCTTCACTAACACAACGGATGAGGCGAATGGTGACTTACTAGGCCTGATATGTCCCATAGAGAGCAACTCCTTAATAGTTTTTTCTATTTCATCCTTAAGTCGCTTAGGATGCCTATAAGGTGTGACAATCACGGGCTTAGCGCCCTCCTCCAACTCAATGATGTGCTCAATACCGCGGTCTGGTGGCCTACCAAGTGGAATCTCACTGAACACCTTAGCATGTTTAATCCTCAACTCCTGTATGTCTAGATGATAAACTGGGGTTTGTTGCTCCTCTTGTGATGGCATCAACATACACTCAGCTGCCCACTCGATCATGTCGTGTCGCATGAGTCTCCATTCTACTGAAAGATATCATTCTGAAATTGTTGTCTTGGATGGATTTCAACACATGATTCCTCCCGTCCACCTTAAATCTCATCTCCATATCACGAAGGTTGAGGGTAAACTCTCCAATGTCGTGAAGCCATTTCATCCCTAAAACCATATCAGTGTCTCCCATATTCACCACATAGAAATCTTCCTTAAAGTCATAATTATTCAACTGCATAGGAAGATCTGAAATCATCCTATCACACTTGAGAGTGTAGCCATCCGCAACCTTCACTCTTATGCCCTCAAATCCTTTAGTATGAATCCCATGCCTCTCAACCAGCCTAGCATCAATAAAATTATGCGTGGCAATTGTATCCAACAAAGTAATGATCTTTTTCCCAGCTAAGACCCCTCGTATTCTGAAGGATCCCTCTCGCTATATGCTAGTGAGACGTGCTTCTTGAAGCTTTACTTCCTCCTCCGTTTCAGCGTCATTTTCAACCTCATTTTCAGATTTTTCCACCTCGGATTCCTCATGCTCAGTGTGCTGATCTGATTTTTCAAATTCAGAGTCCTCATAAAATGCCCACATTATTCGGTTAGCCTTTCCCTTAGGCCTCAAAGGACAGTCGTGCTTTGCATCATAGGGTCCTTTGCAATAGAAGCACTTCTTCTTCTTGCGCAAGTCATCAATGGTCTCTTTGTCTAACGGAATTCTTGATTTCCCTTTGGATTTTGAGTTTTCCTTCTTCTTAGAGAATGATTTTTCGTCCTGTTGATGTGTTTTTCGTGACCGCACCAACGCAGAATAAAGTTGCCAACGGCTACCCTATTCTCTCTTGATCAAAGTATTCCGCATGCTAAGATTGCAAGAAAGTTCATGCGTTCAACTCCAAGGTTCTTTTAGTGCGAATAGGCTCAGTTTGGCTCGATGTGATTTGCTGGTATTTCAAGGGGACTTACGGAATTGTTCGGCAGCAGAGAAAGGAATTCAAAGGCTCGAAAGATTTATCTATGAAGTGTGAGTTACCTATTCTAACCGGAAAGTGCTGAATTGAAATGAGTTGCAGGGTTTAGAGAGTCTAAATCTATTCTAAGGCATGGGATATGGAGCTTGACTTCAGCAAACTTCAACCAAACTTCGCTTTGCCTCGCATTGGACAGCTTCCACGGAGTCGGTGCAATCTTCAAGGGAGATGACTAGAGATGTTCAAACCACCACTTGACATAAAGATACCATAACAACGACGCATACCATTATTCAAACTGTGATTGAAGTTAAGTACATGATATTCCAGTTGACCACACAAGGCGCATTCACCATCAGCAAATACACTAGTGGTATGGATAGACGAAGTTGCTTAGATCAAACACCACATTCCACAACTAACATCTACTTGCATGGAATGAAAGTTATACTACTTTGAACTACCATTTGAATCCGAAGGACGAAGAAACCTTGCTAGCTACTCGCAACAAAGACGAAATTCATCATCAACGAAAAACTCTTTTATTGAGAGAGTGTTCACAACAATTTCTTACAAAGTTTTCAAAGGGAAAACTTTCCCTCTTCTTCAACTACACTATCAATTTATACTAAGCTACTCTAAGCTATCACCTAGTTGTCTCTCTACTCCGACTTCTACTCTAATTCTACTGTCTACTGAGCTACAAATGAGGGGGACTCCCCCTTTATATAGCTAGCCAAGTCCCAAAAGACGGCTAGGGTTACAATCAATAGAGTGGCTAGAATAGTGCCACCTCAGCCCTAACCCAGATTTGCCCTAAAAACCCCCATAAAGGAGAGGGGTAATAAATGAGCCATAATGTCCACCATCATCCTTCTAGAAGATTCCGTTTGTAGACGCGTTCGCACTGTCCTTGATCTTCTTTCTTGACGTTGCTCTTCAACTTCTTTGTCACTTGAGCTAACACTTAGCCAATTTCTTGCAACTTTTTCTTCCTTCATGTGAAACTTATAACTTTATCTTCCTCTGAAGGTTGTAATATCATCATGCTTCACCACTTCAAGTCATCGTGCTCTGGCCTCGACATTCCTCCTACAAAACAAGCGAGGAGAAGAGTATTAGAACACTTCATAATATAATCTTAACTTACTTACCTGATTTTCACGTTCTAACTTCCAAGCGTTCATCATTTTCCTTAGCCAACTTCGCGTTCAAATTCTTCATGCCTTAGCCAATTTTTCAACCCATCTTCCTCAAGGGCGTATCATCTTTGAGAAATTCGTTTCACCTGCTGGAGCTCTGACAACTTTGACTTTATTCATCCCTGGCTCAAGAGGATTATCATCACGAAGAATTCGAGCAAATTCACCTAGGCAGTTTCTCTCAAATTCATCGTCCGGAGAATTTCACCTTGAAAACACATTTTCTTCATTTTGCCTTAGAAAATTTTCAAATTTCCCTTAGGAAAATTCATCAACCTGGTGCCCATCCGAAAATCTTCATCCCAGAATCCTCGACAAGCCGTGGAAGACCTTAAAATTCATTCCTCATCGATAATCTTCGATACCCAGAAGAAAATTTCTTTCAGAACGCATCGAACCCATGGGTACCCAACGAACGGGTTCATTTAATTTTCTGGAATTTTGAACCTTGGAAAAATAATTTTCAACAATTTATTTCATTTCTTCATCTCCTCTGAGAATTTTGTTGCTCTGACTTGAAAATTTTCGTTGACCCTGTGAAGCTGGCATTCACTGATTTCACCTCTGGCAACTTCACTCGGACTTCAGGAAAATTCATCACTTCATCATACTTAGGCATTTTTCTAAGGGAGAAAATATTTGTGCCTTAGAAAATTTTTGAATCACTTAGCATTTTGAAAAATTTTCCCTTAGAAAATTTTTATTCATCCTTCAATCCATCTTGCCAGTGGTGAGAAAAAATTCATCAACTTTTCTTAGAAAATATTTCTTGAAAGCACATCACACTTAATTTATTTTTCATCTGGCAATTTCAACGCCTAGGCATGCATTAGTCATCCTTTGTATTTTATTCTCCATAAAATTTCCAACGCCCTAGCAATCATCTTCAACACCTTGGGCGCAAATGACACATGCTGAAGGATATTCATCACCATGCCTAGGAAAATATTTTCAACACTTTGCATTTTCAACGCCTAACACACTTCATCCACCCTAGGCGCATATGATACTTGAAGAAGAATAAAATCACGCCTAGCATACATTCTCCACCCTTACACGCCTTAAAAAGATTCTAACACCTTACCACCTTAGCATCTTGTTTTCACACTTCACACGCCTTAGGAAATTCTCCAACACCCACCACCTTGGGCGCATTTAGGACTTGATGGAGGATAACGCCTAGCATTTACCTTGTATTCACCACGCCTTGGCAATATTTTTCACCTTATTTACCACCTCCACTCACCTTTTACCATCCTAACTTGGGCGCATTTAGGCATGCAAGAGGGATGACCTTTCAACTTCACTTTTTTGTCTTGACATGCATGCATTTGGGCGCATTTCCACCTAGGAGGAGGATGAAAACGTTTGACTTCTTTGACCATTTGCCTTTTGGGCGCATTTCTACCCAGGAGGAGGACGAGTTTGCCTTAGAATTTTTTTTATGTTTCTTGCTAGCATGTGGGCGCATTTTGAAGGGGGTGGAGGATAAACCTTGACACTTAGAAATTTTCCATGCTATCAACATCCCTTGGGCGCATTTTGGCCCAGCTACAGGATGAAAATCATTGACCTGTTTGACTTTCTTAAGATGGGCGCATTTTACCCCCTGAGCAGGATGAAACTTATACTTAGAAATTTTTTAGCAACTTGCCTTCAAGGTGGGCGCATTTAGCCTAGGCAGGTGGATGGAGTTTTTTTTTTTTTGACTTAGAAATTTTCTCAGCCATTTGTGCTTGAGGGCGCATTTTGCTATGCCTGCAGGATAAACGTGTTGACTTTCCTTTGACCTTTTCCTCCTTGGGCGCATTTTAGCCTGTGTGGTGGACGAGCTTGTAACTTAGAATTCTTTCATGCCTCCTCATCAGCTTGGGCGCATTCTGCCATGGCTGCAGGATGAAGTTTCATACTTAGAAATTTTTCATGCTTTCTCCAGCTTTCATACCCTGCTATTTATAGTAAGTCCTCTGAATTTGCGTCTCTGAAGCTCGGAACGGCTTGAAATTTTGCGCACTGCATCCTCATAACCCTGTTGCCCTGTCGACACTGCCATTTTTAATCACCCTGCTATTTTTAGCATGCTTCTGAAGGTAGTTTACTATAAATAGTAACCTCATGTTTCTGATAGCTCCATTGCTCAGCTTGACTTGAAATTTTAATGAGGCGTTCCTCACCACGTGACCTGTCGGCTGACACTGACGCATGCAGCTGATTTACTATTTTTAGCCAGCTTCCAAATTGACTTACTATAAATAGTAAGTGCTCCGTTTATTTGAAATTTCACCGGATAGCTGAAGGATCTGATGCTGTGGTTTACACCGGTTTTCGAAAATTCTGCTTTTATGCCTCTTTTTGGGTCCGAAGTAAACCCTAATTTGCTCTGCATGCATATCAAATGATCTCTTTGATCTCGTTTTGTGGCATTCGCGATGTCGTGATTCTGAAGCGGCGGGCTAGGACACCGCTAAAAATAGCAAGTTCCTTACGAGTGAGTATCTGCGTTGCATGTCACACCATCGCGAAGTCTTGAAAAACCCATCAGGAATCATCCGACATGCAAAAGAAACCCGACATGCAAACCCTAAAAATAGCCTCGGAAGGCTGAATTCTGAAAGTTGTCGTCTCGTTTTGCATGTTACATCATCGCGAAGGTCTCGAAAAACCCAGAAGGAATATCCAGACATGCAAAGAAAAACTCTGCATCTGAACCCTGAAATTCGTCCCGGAAACTTGACTGCTAAAAATAGTAAGTTGTCTGTTCTCGCTCAAATTTTTGCACGCGAGTAGCCCGATGTATTTTGAATGCAGTGTGACTGTCTGAATCTCAAAAATGCTGACGAACTGCCCGGAATTTCACACTTACTAAAAATAGTAAGTACCTCAGAATTTGATGAAATTTTGCTGAGAGCCTGTTGGAAGCATATTGACAACAAAGTTAGTCTCAATCTTCAATTTATTTACTTTATTTGACTTTAAGTTGGCTGGAAAGATGGAAACCCTAATTCTCAGACTTGGTCAATTTCATGCTTAAACTCAAAGACGGGCGCAATCCCGGTAAGACAGACAGAACGAGAGAGAGACAACAGCAAAAACAAACCAACACCAAACCAAAAGCAAAGCCAAAATTAGGGGGTCCCCATTTGCAATGGGGCGATGTGTGAAAAACGTCACAACACGTCCCTATGTGAAGATGATGCTTTAGATGAGAACTTACTTTGCGGAGCTGCAAGTTCCATGCTCCTAGCTTTTTTCATAGCCCCCTATAGGGTCGGGGGATCAAAAGCTTTGATCCAACCTCTCAATTGTTCCGATAAACCTTCGATGAATAATACAACTAATCTTCTTTCTGATATGTTGGGAACCATAACTGATAACCACTGAAAATCACCTATATATCCCTCCAAACTCCCAAGTTGCTTGAGTTGAGCTAGGTCTCTGAAATACGTTTCCGGATCTTTCTTGTTGAAACGTTCAACCAACCGATCCACGAACTCCTGGTAAGAGGTGATGCGGTTATGCTGCAATGTGACCATGATACCACCAATTATGAGCTACTCCCTCCAAGTGTAAGGTGGCATACTTAATTACATCTGTCTCTGCCATAGGTCGAAGGCTCAAGAAAGTGTCCAACTTAATTGTAACCCAAGACTGAGTTGTAACCGTCCCACTGCCATCAAATGTAGGTAACGTGAGTTTGTTGGTGGCATGCTTAAGGTTACTATGTTGATCTTTGTTTTGTCCTCTTGGTCTCCGGGGTGGTCTTTCACTGTAATGCTCTCTTCTTTGACTCAGAAATTTGTCAAAAGCTTATGCGTTCTCTCACCTGAGGTGTTAACAATTCCCATTCGTCATTAGCGGCCATGAGAGTATCTGCAAATATTTCCTCTCTCTTCTTTTGCATTACCCTCTTCTGATTCATCCCTCAAAAAGGTAGGACGTGTAGGTCTATCTGCAGTTCGTGAAGGAGCACGATGTGCCCTAGGTGTCCCAACCACACTCTGTTATCCTCTACAACCCTATTCTGTTGTATTTGTGAGACAAACTGCTGCATTGTTGTTGTGAACCCTTAGAAAGCTCGAGTCATCCGCTCAAAAAGCTCTCTACCATCTCTATCTTCATTGTTTTCCTCATTTCTTCTTTCATTTCTTGGTGGACCTTCTTCTTCCCTGTCACCCATTTCTGCTACTCGTATATCTTCAAACGGGTTATCCTCTTGCCAATAGTCTACTTGCTCCACCCTTCTACAAGTGTAGTATCTATATTGACCTCTCATGTGAAACTTTGACCCTCCAGGATGGCAGGATCAAGGCTCTGATACCACTGAAGTGTTCCACCACTCTGCTTATTTGTTTTCACTAAGTTTTGTAGGTCTGATTTTGTTTTTTAGTTTTTATCTCTTCCTTCTTATTTTTGAGTTTGTTTGCCAATAATGCTAAAAAGGTACCAACAAGCATATACATGCAATGGAAACTTCAAATAAACTAAACTACTGAGATAACCTAGAGTAAATTGCTCAATTTAGTGGCCAAATATGATTTCTTCATTACATAATAAGAGACATACAATAGATAACTTACATTAGATCTAAAGCTAACTTTATCTTATACCATACTTTAACTTAGAGCCATATAGCTCTGTGAATAGTAACTTGCTACAGTACCAAACCCCAATGAAATGCTCACTACTTTCAAAAGCCAAACTTCTCCCACCAAAATCCAAAATGGGAAGCTTCCTAGGACAAGGGCGCCCCCTTTTGGTGAAGTTGCAGCCACTTAAGAGGGTCATTTCTTTTCTTTTTGCTGATAAAACCCTCAAGAGAGGGGTGGCTGGCTGTAACTCTTCTAAACAGCCAAAAACTCTTCAAAAATGTAAGCAGCTCTTGTGCAAACTGAAATGGAGTCTATGGCAGCCAAAAAAATTAGCTCGAATCACCTGCAAACAGCCACTTATGTCAACAAATAAAGCATCCAAAAACTGACCAGCACCCTTAAGGTGGTGTTTCACACCCTCAAGCAGCTCCAAACGAAAAACCAAGCCCCCTCCAGGCTTACCCACTGCAAGAAATCAGGAAACCCTAGCCTCCCTCTTCCTCCAAAGCCAAACCCACAAGTCAAAGAAGCAAAATCATCAATGCATGAAGAGGGTCGAACTTCTTCTCATGATATTTATAATTTAACATTGAAAACACTATTCATAAAAGTGAGCACTATTCATTTAATTTATAACTTTTTTCATTTTATGAATGAATAGTAACTGAAAAATATAAAGTGACCCCTTCATTTTAAAGACACGTGGTCCCTAGGCCAAAGATGGTGAAATAAAAGGTGAGTATCATAAATTTAAGCACAAGTATCATGCCAAACGCAACAATTCACCCTGCCACACACTCTGGAGATCAACACTGCAATTTGACAACCAAGTGCCCGTCCAAGTGACCCTCTATCCAGAACCATTAGCCTACGAGGGTCGACATGATAGGCTAATCCATTGATTTTTCGAAAGACTAGCTAGAAGGGGACATTACAATAGCATGGCTAGGAAAAGCAGATACAAGGGTATCCACTAGGCACGCCACTCCGGGGGTGGAATAGTCTTGGTCGGACGTTCCTGCCGCTTGTTTCCAAGAGGTGGGTAGTCTTGGTTGGACGCTTGTGCTCTTGGGCTTAGATGGATAGCTTTGGGCAGACTTATCCTGCTTCTCATCCAGACCCTATTATGAATAAAACTTCCACTATGCATTATGGATATGGGTAGTCTTGATAGTCTTGGAGTAGTTATGTATCTTAAATTGATAAGACACTTATTATGTTTTGATGACATGAGTTCTATTTTCAATATGATCTAACATGTTTGTAGGGCCTAAAGCCAAGATTTATCTTGTTTAAAGAATTAAGTGGTAAGTTACAGCCCTAACTACATTAAGCTTGTGATTCTAGGGCAAGATTTAGGACAGTCCCAAAAAGGGACATTACAGCACATCAACATAGCTACCTTGTAAACCATTCTCACATGATAATGGTTCCATTGTTTCTATAATTGAGATCTCAATTAATGTTTCTTGAGCACTTCTCACAACAATTAGAGTATTGCTTTCAAGTATTGAATCTTTGCATTCAACATGCAATGCAGATTTCTTCTGCTTTAACTCTCTTTGGTTGCCAGTCCAGCCTCTTCCGTTTTGAAACCTCTTCTTGAGTATCTCAAAGTTATTGTCAAAAGTTATTGCAGCCTTGAAGTCTTCTAATTTCCCTTGATACTTCATAAGGAGTGTATCTAACTCCTTTGACATATCTGGGTTTTGTATGCTACTCTAAAGTTGCTGCTTTTGTTTCAGTCACCCAATCATTCCATCTTGGCTTCTCCAAATTTCCATCTATGTATAAAAAAGGATTTTCCCTCTTTCCTTTTGTTAGATTACTCCAAATCTATGTTCCATGGGGTTTTAGGGATGGGGACGAGGGGACGGCAAGGGATGCGTTTCGAGGATGCAGGGGCGGGGGATCTGAGTTTGGGGGCAGCGGGGGGTAGCGAGGGGACGGCGGCAGGGGAGTGGTGCGTTGAAATACATATAGTACTTGAAAATTTAGTTATAAAAAGAAGTATAACTATAGAACCCTAAGGAATAAGTAAAGTTTAAAGTTTAAAACTTTAAACACATCGCAATGATTTCATTGAACTAGTGAACATTGAAAATCAAAATGAATGTTGTTAAAGGTTGTGGATTTTAGCTTTACACCTGCCAATTGCATTTATTGAAGTTTCTATTAAAATAATATTCTTTATTTATTTATTAATGCTCAATATTGTAAAGTATTGTAAATTATTGAGATAAGATCGTCTCTGATCTTATCTGAAGTTTCTTTTTAGAAACTTCCCTTTTTGTACATTCTGTAATCTATTTACTGAGCACATTGCTCTCGTAAATAACATCGAATTTTTTACCAATTACCTAAGTGTTGATGTGATTTTCGTGACCGCACCAACGTAGAATAAAGTCGCCAACGGCTACCCTATTCTCTCTTGATCAAAGTATTTCGCATGCTAAGATTGCAAGAAAGTTCATGCGTTCAACTCCAAGGTTCTTTCAGTGCGAATAGGCTCAGTTGGCTCAATGTGATTTGCTGGTATTTCAAGGGAACTTACGGAATTATTCAACAGCAGAGGAAGGGGTTTCCACAATTCGACAAATTTATCAATGAAGCACGGGTTTCCTATTCTAACCAGAAAGTACTAAATTTAAATGGTGCAAGGTTAAGAGAGTCTAAATCTATTCTAAATGTGGGATATGGAGCTCAACTTCAGCAAACTTTCAACCGGACTTCGCTTTGCCTCACATCGGACAGCTTCCACGGAGTCGGTGCAATCTTCAAGGGAGATGACTAAAAATGTTCAAACCACCACTTGACATGAAGATACCATCACAACGACGCATACCATCATTCAAACTGTGATTGAAGTTAGGCCCACAACGTTTCCAGTTGACCACACAAGGCGAACACACCATCAGTGAGCCCGCTAGTGGTATGGATAAGCAAAGCTTGCTTAGATCAAACACCACATTCCACAACTAACATCTACTTGCATAAAAATGAAATTACGCTACGCTACTTGAAGTAGAAGGGATGAAGAAACCTCGCTAGCTATCCATAACAAAGACGAATTTCACCATCAATGAAAAAATCTTTTATTATGAAAGTTTTACACAACAATCTTTTGCAAAAGTTTTCATAGGAAAACTTTCCTTCTTCTTCAACTACACTACCAATCTATACTAAGCTACTTCTAAGTTGTCCCTCTACTTTATATCTATCGTCTAACTTCTACTCTCTAATTCTACTTTCTAATGAGGTACAAATGAGGGGGACTCCCCCTTTTATAGATGGCCAAGTCCAACGGACGGCTCAGATTACAATCGGCTGGATGGCCCAGATCGTGCCACCTCAGCCCTAACAAGATTCGCCCTAAAAACCGCCACAATGGAAAGTGGGGCAATAAATGAGCAATTAATGGCCACCATCCTTCTAGAAGATTCCCGTTTGTAGACGCATTCACACTGTTCTTGATCTTCTTTCTTGGCGTTGTTCTTCAACTTCTGCTTGATGATGATTTTTAACACTTGGGTCTTCATCTTCTCTTTCATCCTGGACTTAGAAATATTTTCTTGTCTTGAACTTGAACATTCAACACTTAGCCATTTCTTGCAACTTCCTTCCTTTGTGATTCATTATCTTGGACTATTTGCTTCATCACTTAAGTCATCATCGCCTGGTCTCGACGTTTTTCCTGCAAAACAGATAAAGAGAAGAGTATTAGAACACTTCATAATATAAATTCAACTCACTTACCAGGATTTTCGCACTCTAACTTCCAAGGGTTCATCGTCTTCACTAGCCAACTTTGCGTTTAAATTCTTCATGCCTTAGCCAAATTTCCAACCTATCTTGCATTCTGCCTGGCACGCTTCACTTTGATATTTCATTCAACTCTGGCTCGAGAAAAATGCTTTCATCCGGAATTTGATCAAAAAAAATATCTAGGCTCCTAACTTCAAAGTCATCCGCCAAGGCGACATATTTCAACATCTTTTTCCTTTCTTGCCTTAGAAAATTTTTTTAAACTTTTACCTTAGAAAATTCATCAATCCTGTGCCTACCAAAAAATATTCACCCTGAAGGCCTCGGCAAAGTGTGGAAGACTTTGAAATCAACTCCTCATCGAAGATCTTAAATACCCAGAAGAAAATTTTCTTCAGAACGTGTAGAATTCATGGGTGCACAACGAACGGGTTCATTTAATTTTTTGAATTTTGAACCTTAGAAAATTAATTTTCAACAAAATTTAATCAAGCTCCTCATCCCTGTGAACATTTCACGTTGCTTTGACTTGAATTTTTTATCAACTTGTGCAGCTGGCATTCCCTGACTTCATCACTGGCAATTTATCCGTGCTTCGGGAAAATTTTATCTCCTTCACGTCTTGGCATATTTTCTTAAGGAAGAAAATATTTTGTGTCTTAGATAAAATTTTAAATCATTTTGAAAACTTTGCCTTAGGAATTTTATTCGACTTCATTCAATTTTCCGTGGTGAGAAAATTAAATTAACTTCACTTAGGAAATTTCCTGAAAGCACATATCATGGAGAATATTTTATTCACCACCTAATGTCTTGGGCGCATTTGATACTAGGAAGAGAATAAAATTTCAAACGCCACCCCTGTGTCTTGGGCGCATTTTATACTTTTCTTGCTGAAGTGAGGGCGCATTTAGTGGGGTGTGCCTTCAGTTATACCTGGGGCACATATGAATGGGTGAACTTTCATTTTCAACGCCTTAGTCAAAAATCCTCCCCTTTCATGCTTTGGGCGCAAATTCACCCCTTGACTTCAAATTTCGAGCACTTAGAATATTTCTATCCATTAAGCTCAAGGGCGCATTTCCATGCTTGAGCTTCCAATTTATGCCTTAGGCGCAAATGACCATGTCTTCTTTTAATTTTCTTCCTTGGGCGCAAATCACAGGGGTAGTTTCCAGTTTTTAAAACATTTTCAGCCTCTAAAGCAAGGCGCACTTGGAGGGACCTGCTTTTAATTTGCCACTCTTGAAATTTTTAATCCAACTCTAGCCTGGGCGCATTTGATACCTCATACTTCAAGTTTAAACACTTAGCATTTTTCAGGCATGTCCAGGCGCATTTAGATGGGTTTGCTTTCACTTTTCAAACACTTAGGAATATTTTACCCTCTCTTCAAACTAGGACGCATTTTAGCATGTGAGCTTCTACTTTGAAACACTTAGAATATTCCTCAGGCCATCTTCCCAATCTTGGGCGCATTCAAGGGTCCTTACTTTCGATTTTCATGATTTAGTCAACTTTCAAGTGAGCTCCAAGCTGTCATGTCCCCATTTTTGACGAGCATCAGAGTTCGTAAGATTGGCCTATCAGGAGACCCTCGTAGGCTGATAGAGTGGTTAGAGGGTCGTTTGGGAGCTTGGCTCAGCGTCAAATTGGTAGTTTTGATCAATTGGCTTTCGTTTGGGCTCGATCGGAGACTTCTTGCCGAGTTGCTATTTTTAGCAATTCCTGGCAGGCAGCGTGGGACCCCTGCTATTTTTAGCAGTAAGAGATTGGCAGCATTCGGAATCACTTCAGTGTTCGTCAGCTTCAGACGGAACAGTTATCGGATGAGTAACAGGAGAAATATTAATATTTGATTGTATTAATTAAATATTAATTAATTAAGGATTATAATATAAAGTTATAATTTTAAATTATAACTTAAGTGATTTTTAATCAAGGGGGTCGCCATCATCAGGAAAGGGGCCATTTTTGCATATTAAATTTATAATTTAATATTTGGCTGAGACTATTGAAATAATAAAAGTTTAAAAGTTGAAATATTTAAAAAGTCCCTATCTTTAAGGAAATCGCACTTTTCAGCAATATAGTGCATTTTCCTTGGGAATTGTGCCATTATGACATTTTATGAATTGGAAATTGACCAGTCTTTGCCAGAGAACGGAGACCTTAGGGTTTGTGTTCGAAATTCTTGGAGAACGAGCCATCTCCATTGAATCAGTTCAGAGGGTGTGAGATATCACCCGATTTACTGCCAGTTGTGGGATTTCTTCATCCAGAGGAAATCATTGAACATCACAGGACTCAGAGTTGTTTAAAACGTCAGGTTTACAGATAGTTTATTTGTCCAGAAGGCATCTTGCAAGTTAGGCGCACATTCCTTTGCAACCTGAAGACACAGAGAAGGCCGTACATTTTATTTTATTTGCTACTGTTTCCTGACACAGCCGTACCACCTTCAACAGCCGTACTATCTCCTTTCTCTACATTATGCAGAGGGTTTTGGTTTGCAATCTGAAGCAGTGAAGTTATTGAGCTGGGGCGCCAATTTCTTCCCATCTGGAGATCTCAATAAAGGAGCCGTACCTTTTATTTATTGTTACTGATATTTCTGGCCGTACTACTGTGTACTTGGCCGTACCAGCAGCAGCAAGGAGGCGTGTTCCTTATCCAATCCAAAACGCCTATCTCCCATGATTTGCAATCTTCACAATGAGGGCGCCTATGCATCTGGAGTCTTCTGACAACTTCTGACAGAGGGAGAACATACTTCACAATAGCCGTACAAATCTGATTTATTCATTAGGGCGGCTGAAATCAGGTTCCTTTTAATATTGCAAATCTATTGTATTTTCTTAGGCATGTAAGGATCCAGTGTTGTATTGTTTTGGAAAGCACAATATTGGTATTGGTTATTTAATCATTAGCTATTTGCCTCATGTTATCGACTACATGATTTTTAATTGCATTTATTATTCAATCTTGGCAAAAATCGCAATTTCATTTGTTGCACAAAAACCCACAAAAACAAGCAAAAACCAAAAATCCTTCAAAAATCAGAAAAGAACCGTCAGATCGGAGAATAGGGGAAACTAGGGTTTCTACACAAGCCTAGGCGCATATGAGGGCAAGAGCTTCAAATTTTGAACCCTTTAGAACACTTTCAGCTTATCTACTTCAGCTTGGTGGGCGCATTTCAAAGGGTCAGCTTTCAATTTATTTTTTTCAACTCTAGGCTCAAGGGCGCAAATAGCATGGGGAGCTTTCAGTTTTAGTGCCTTAGTCAAATTTCAAGCCTCTAGCTTGAGGCACATTTTGACCCCAGAGTTTCTAATTTTCATACTTGGGAGAATTTTTTATGCTTTCTTCCCTCAAGGGCGTATTTGGAGGCATGAACTTTCATTTTTAACACTTAGAAACTTTTTCCATCTCCTCTCTTGAGTTGGGCACATATGTGATAGGGTCCTACTTCCAATTTTCGAAACTTAGAAAATTCTCAACCTCCTTCGAGCTGGCAAGGGCGCATATGTGATAGGGAGCTTCAAATTTGCAAAACTTAGAATATTTTCATCAACTCCTCCCTCAAGGGCGCATATGGAGGCATGAGCTTTCATTTTAACTTGCCTTAGAAGTTTTCAAGCTACCTCTTTGCACTTGGGCGCATTTCCCATGGCCTACTTCCATTTTTGCCAATACTTCGAGAATTTTCAAGGCTCTTGCCTTACTAAATTTCCTGCCTCGTCTTCAGCTTTTAAAGGCGTTCTTCACTGGCTGGACTTGAAAATTTATCAATTTCAGTGAATTTTATGCTCTTTGCCTGATTTAGGGTGACTCGATCATGCTAACCCTAATTTGCTATTTTTAGAAAGTTTGTCAATTTTGCACTTCAAGCCAATTTCAAGCTCCAAAAAGGCTGGATTTTGCTTTGTTTCGAATCTCGAGATGTGGTTGAGTTGTCGGGCCCTGATATCTGCATGCACCTGCTATTTTTAGCAACTTACTAAAAATAGAAATTGCTCATAATGCCTTCAAATTTTTCGTGCCGATTGCCTGAAGGGTATTGATCGTGACTGGACGCTGCTTCTGCCTGGCTGTTGTGTTTTGCCCTTGATTTTAGGAAACCCTAATTCTTCTGCATGTGCCCGCTAAAATAGTGCTGATTTCATCCTCCGTGAACCCGCTCGGCCTTGGAAATTTGCGCCCATGGGATCCTTTGTCACCGCTTGACTCGCTCATACCGACGCTTCATTAATCGACCGCTATTTTTGGCATGCTTCGGGGCTTACTATTTATAGTAACTTACTGAAGACTTCCACAACCTGCTTTTGACTTGAAATTCTAATGACGTTCTCACCACGCGACTCCACCGCTGGACGCTTGTGACTGGGCCGCCGTACTTTCTATTTTAAATTGCTTCAAATGACTTACTCCTAAAATAGTAAGTGCCCGCTGTCTTCAAATTTTATCACAGATAGCTTGAGAGATAATCGACGCGTGGTTTACACCGCCAAAATTCTCACATTTTACCCTCCTTTGGGTCCCCAAGTCGAAACCCAATCTATCTTGTAGCGTATATCAAAACGACTCGCTTGTTCTCGCTTTCACTCATATCAGGACGCCTGACTGGCGTCGAGGCCGATGCATCTGCTAAAAATAGCAAGTTGCTGAAGGAGTGATTATCTCTGTTTGCATGTCACACCACCGCGTAGGTCTCGAGAAACCCACAAAGAATCACCTAACATACAAAGAAAACCCTGACATGCAAACCCTAAAAATAGCCCCGGAAAACTGAATTCTGAAAGTCGTTATCTTGCTTTGCATGTCGCACCATCACGAAGGTCTCGGAAAACCCAGAAGGAAAATGCAGACATGCGTTGAGAAAATCTGCATATAGGCCCCTGAAATTGGCTCCGGAAGCTGAACTGCTAAAAAAAGTAAGTTGTTCGTTTCAGCTCAAATTTTACCAGTGAGTTGCCTGATGTGCTCTGGACGCCATATGATTGTCGGAATCTCAAAAATGCTGAAGGACTGCCTGTAATTGCACACTTACTAAAAATAGTAAGTAGTCAGAATCTGACGAAACTTCAGTGGAAACCTGCTAAAAGCCTACTAACAACAATGTTAGTCTCAAATTTCAAGTTATTCTCTTCATTTGACCTCAAATTGGCTGGAAAATTCAAAACCCTAATTCTTAGACTTGGCCAAATTTCACGTTAAGGTTCAATGGCGGGCACATCCCGAAAAGACAGACAGTAGAAAAGAGAGACAACAACAAAACGACCGAAAAGCAAAGCCAAAATTAGGGGGTCCCCATTTGCAATGGGGCGATGTGTGAAAAAGGTCACAACACTAAGTAATATGGTATCAGAGCCAGCATGCTCAAAATTGAATTTTTAATTCATAAAAATCTTTTTAAGATTTTTTCAATTCTTGAATTAAAAATTTTAATAAAATCTTCTCAGGAAATTTTTTCGAAGATTTTTTGTGAGCTAAATTTCAAACAAAAATTCGAAATTTCTCGTGGCTATTTAGGAAAAATTTGAGGGCTCTTTGATCTGAGATTTTTCATGATTTAAAGGTACGAGTTCGTGGAGGGTTTTTGGACATCCGGTCGCACATTTTTTGTTTTGTGGTCGTGTTTTTGTACTGATTGTTCTAGGGCACGACTTGGTTTTTTTCGAAGGCTCTGGAGGCGAGATTTCTCCTGACACAATCTCTGTCGCCATAGTCTGCAATTCACATCGAGATTTCATCTTTTGAAGCTCGCATACACGTTCTTTTTTCCGACCGCAATTTCCTCTCCTTCCTGAGGCCGCGCAATCACTGGAGACATTTTTTTTGGCTACGGATTCTTTCTCTTGTCTGGAGCATAATTTCCAGAGATTCTTGTTTGTGCTCGCATTTTTTCAAATCTGATCATTACTCTCCTTTCTGGCCTGTGTTTCATTGACACGATTTTGCCTGAATCTTGCACGAACCCTTTGTTGGCTACGTCTTGGCTCTTGCTGCGATTTCTGGTGGTTTCAAAAAAAATCTTTTCTGCAATTTTTTATGATTCTTGGTAGGTTTTTCAAGATCTCAACTGGGTTGGTCTCCGATTTTTCTGGGTGCTTTGTTTTCCGTGCCTTGGTTTTTGTGCAGCTTTGTTCTGGCGGCTAGGGTTCCAAACCCTTTGTTTTTGAAGCCGACAATCGATGTTCTGG
This sequence comes from Sequoia sempervirens, assembly GCA_007258455.2. NCBI lineage: Eukaryota > Viridiplantae > Streptophyta > Pinopsida > Cupressales > Cupressaceae > Sequoia > Sequoia sempervirens. The sequence goes on along the minus strand of VDFB02007863.1, from coordinate 15,523 downwards.
GTTTTTAAATATTTTTTTGTCTCGTAAAAGAAAAAAACAATCTGTCTTCCGGGAGGGTTTATAATTTTCTCCTCAAAAATTAAGAGTTTTTCCTGTATACCCTAGTCAAGGTTTTTGTTGTTCGAGAGGGCTCTCTGGTATTTGGTTTTTACCGTTTTTCCCGAAAAAAAAAAACGATGATTTGTAATCTTGGTTTTAGCAATTTTTCCTCAAAAATTGTGGTTTGGTGCAGTGAGTTTTTTGGTCGCAGCTGCGGCAAACATCTGCACATTGCTCTCGTAAATAACATTGAATTTTTTACCAATTACCTGAGTAATAGTTTCTAAAGCCTTTTCAATATATCCAAATTGTGAATATTCTGCAATCATTGCAATCCATGACAGCAGATTTCTGAGTCATTTGTTTGACATTTTAATTCATGTTGCAGATCCAAATGAGAGTGGGAAAAAGCTCTTTATTTTGGGTGCTTGGAGGCCTTTGGCCATCAGTGTCAACTTGTCTGTTTTCTATTATGTACCTAATTCATGGGCCATAAGTCATGTTTTTCCTACCCACTAAATGAAACAAAAAAAAAACCCTCATACCTATAACTTCAATCGCCTGAACTCAAATGCCCACACTCAGTCGTGTAAACAATTAAACAACAAAATGAAAATAGAGCAAAATGTCAAAGGCATGGTCGATTTAGCCTTTTAGGCTTTAAAGAATAAAATTTAAAATTTATAAATTTTACTTTTGTTTCAAAAAAAAGAAATCATTTTTTATTGCATTTTTAAAGGGGAAAAATTAGTTTCTTGCACTTTGGGGGACGTCTAGAAGTCTCAGGGACGCCCAAAAGTCTCCTTAGAAGAGAGATGTCTCGGAGACGGGGGAGAAACAGGGGGACAGTGGGGGTACGACGGGGGGACGTTTCCCTAAAGTCTCTGAGTCTCGGAAACGTCCCCGACTCAAAAATGGCAAGATTTCCAAGGGGGGTGCATCCCCATGGAACACTGCTCCAAATTCCCTACATGATTCCCACTTCACAAGCTAACAACAATTTATACTTTTTTATATTTTTTATAATTTTCTGCTAACAACATACATTCAAAGAGAAATCTACCAATCTAATAAAAGTTTATTGGGCACTCACAACTTACAAACTCTATACTAATTGAGGTGTATTGCTCCCAAGGGTTTCCATCCCCAAGATGATAGGTTCACACATGAAGGGTTTTGACTCCAATGTGCTCAGTTGTTGTAGCAATGCCACAAACACTAAAATGAGAGTTGAATGTTTGCTAATTTTCTAAAAGTGTCGTCTCTTTTTCCTTATGCTATATTTCATAGACCCAACTCCAAATGATCCTCAATCATGGGCGTTAGTTTTAGGATTAGAAATGAAATAAGCAAAAACACAAAATAATAAACAATAGAACACAACAAATACCTTGGGAAAACCCTCCTTCCTAAGGGAGAAAAACCCAGCCACAAATATATCACTTTATATATTGAATGAAAGAGCAGAAGTTTGCTTTACAACATGGCCAAACACTAGGCCAATCTGATGCAATGATAATAGCATCTCTCTAGATGCAAACATACAAGCAACAATGAATATTGATCTCCTTGAAGCAAATATCGATCTGCTGAATGAATGTGAACACCTACTTGAAGTATGCGAACTTGTCTTGATAATATTATTGAATGCCAAATGAATGTGAGATGCCTTGTATTTATACACTTCAATATGTCTTTTCATGAAGGGTTGGCTTCTTTCACCAAGTGAGACAGCTTCTCAAAATAAGACGTCTTTTTGTTAAGTCAGCCTCAAAAATATAATTTATTATTTTGAAGTGAGGAGTCACTTCTCTAGTGTCGGCCTCATTAGATTCTTTTATATATTTCGAATTTTGTAGGAGAAAGAAATCTCCCGCCGCTACTTACATCAACACTCCCTCTTAGCTAGGGAGATATCTTTCCAGATATCCACGTCATGGAGTCTCTCAACATGACACCCACAATGGCTACACCCACAATGGCTACACCCATTTGTGGAAAGCTCAAAGGTTCATCACGGAGTCTCTCAATGTGATGTCGTCATGGAGTCTCTCAACATGACGTCCACCATGGCTACTTCCATGTGTGGAAAGAAACACACGTACAAGTGCCCATCACAGAGTCTCTCAACGTGATCTCGTCATGGAGTCTCTCAACATGACATCCACCATGGCTACTCCCATATTGAAATATGCCCCTTAATTTTTTCCCATTTTTTCACAACACAATCAACACACACTTCACCAAACCTCGATGAGGCAGCAGCTGGTCATCATTAAATTGTTCAAATCTTCTTCCAAAATGCTTCTATCTTCTCCAAATGGAATGCACATGGAATTAGCAGCATAGATGCCCAAGAAGTATTGCATATCAAGAAAGGAGCTAAGTCTGATATAAAATCAGCAGCCTGTAATTTTTCAACCAACAACTATGCAACACCCAAATGTTCATAACCTCCACAATACTTCACCATATCACCTTAAATTAGAAGCAATTAATCACAAGAAACATGGCGACCAGCTCACATGAAACTCTAATGCCAAATCAAACACCAAAAAGAAGACACGAATTTCAAAGCTATCTTCTTGAAATGGTACAGCCCTAGGAGAGGGTCGACCTCTCTTTAAAATTCATCCACTTTATTATAAATTCTGATCTTGCACAAATAGGGACGCCTCAAGCATACAAACTGAAAGAACCAATACCCATGTGCAATTAAAAATCAGTCAAAGAGCTTGTTGATGCGTGTTTTATGACACAACAAACATTCTAGAATAAAGAGTCCAAAGACGCTCTATCCCCTCTTGAAAAACTACCTCGTATGCTAAAATTGCAAGTAAGATCATACGGTAATTCCAATGTTTAAGATGAATGCGGATGAGCTCTGTGGTTTGATGTGATTATGCTGGTAACACAAAGGGACTTACTCTAGGCTTGTTCAAGTCACAATGAAGGTCTAGACAATGAAGCTCTACTGCTTGGGTCATGGATCAAAGAAACTAAAAAAAGAGAAGGGTTCAGAAGCATTAATCTACTCCTACGAATCCAAGAGACGGTATTGACTCGGTGAAACAAAACTAAACTTTGTTTCGCCACGCAGGGAACGCGCCAACTACGCAAAGCCAGTGCAATCTTCAAGGGAGAGTTGTGTTTATGATTTTCACGTCATGAATAACTACCTTCCAATCGAACAATATTTATTCAGACAGAAGTTAAGAATCCACAAAGTAAGCTCAGGCTAACTTTACGCATTGAACGAAAATCATCCGTTCAAAGAAAGTATGAGCAAAAAGTTTCACCACAAATCAATACTTATCAAATCTTGCATTCATCTAGCATACATGAAATAAAATCTAACTATGATGAGGGATAAGAACCATGACAACCCCAAAATAAGAGAAGCAATCACCATCAGAACAATGCATGCATTACTTATTACTTTGGCAATCTTACAACAGTTGCTTATCTCAACATGTTTTGCAACATGCTCCCATGCTTTACAAATGAGGGGTTGAGCTCAATTTATAGGCTCCCGAATTACAATTCAATGGCCAAGATTAATTTGGAATCAACGGCCAAGATTACAAATAAAACCCTAATTAGGGTTTGCTACCCTTCGACCAATGAGAAAATTGCATTCGAGGACACTTGTCCTTTTTGCTAAATACGAACAAACAGATAAAATAGAAGGTTGTTGCATGTTGATTTGGAATGATCTGATTGGTTGGAGGATGATGAGGTGCCACCTCAGCGTGCTGGATGTCTTCTTTGATCACTTTGGTTTTGTTCCTTAGAATATTTTTCTTGCCGATGACTTTATCCTTTGTGCTTCGATCTTGAATGACTTTGGCTTCTTCTTCTCACCTCGCCTCGGAGCACCTGTTTGGACTTGAAGCCCTTAAATCTTTCTTCCCGGATTGCTTTGGAATTTCTTCAAGCACCTTGAATTTGGAGAAGAACTCCCTTGTGTTTTTGCCGCAATGAAGGAAAATTGGAACTTTTTCTGTAGAGAATTTCCCATACTTCGCCAAATTTTGGCTATTTTGTAATACCTTCAAGATTCTGGCCATTTTTGTGCTCAAATGAACTTCGCCGGTAGGTTTGTCTTCAATTTTGAATTTGGCTTGCGTAAGTTGGATGTACTTTGACGGTGTGCCTGCCGTTGTCTTCATGATGCCAAACTCTTGGCGGATTTCCTGTTGGTCTTGCAATGTGCAATGGTGGACTCCCCAAGTTCTCTTTCATCTCTCTTCCGGTCGGACTTTACACTTTCTTTGCCATTTTCCTCGCCTTGCGTAGTCATCTGCCTGCAAGAAACAAAATAAATTTATTTTAGATTCCCTAAAGATAACTTTTCAAGATAAGCTTTGAAAGATTCTTATAAATTTCATTTTCAAGCTTTTAATTTTCTTGCCGTCCATTTTGTTTGGCCATGATTTTCTTGCCGTTTTCAAAATTTATCTCGCCATGTCCAATTTTATTTTAGACACGTCCAACATTTCTTGGCCACAAATTGCCTCTTGTCCAAAATTATTTTGCCATGTCCGATTTTCTTTAGCCATTTGCCTTTTCAAAATTTCATCTTCTTAGGCATTTTGGATTTTGACTAAGGCAAATTTTCTTTCTTTTCAAGCATGGTGAATTTTTTTTATTTGTCCAAGGTTTAGACTTAGGCAAAAATTTTAATTTTTTCACTTTCTTAACATGGCGGACCTTGGCCTTGAGATGGCCATTTAACATTTTGGCTAGGCGGACTTTGCCTTGTGGTTGACCACTTCACTCTTTGGTTGGGCGGACTTAGTCATTTTTCTTGCCATTTCATCCTTCCTTGGCTACGCCTTAGCCAAATTTCTGTTTTGCTCAAGGGGCGGACTTCCTTACTTTGTTTGCTACTTACCATCTCTAGCTGGGCGGACTTTAACCTTTTCTTGGCCATTCACTTTATGCCTAGGGCGGACTTTAAGTCTTGGCTTGCCACTTTGGAGGGCGGACTTGCTAGTTTCCATTGCCACTTTCCTTGGGCGGACTTTGGCTTCTTTCTTGCCATTTGACATTTTCCTCAAGGCGGACTTGACTGTTTTTCATGCCATTGCTAACTTTGGAGGGCGGACTTCCTAACTTTGCTTGCCATTGGACTTCTTTCAAGGGCGGACTTCCTCATTTTGCTTGCCACTTGACTCCTTGGCTAAGGGCGGACTTTGGCCTTTGGTTGGCCATTGCTAACTTTTACCCAGCCATACATGGGCGGACTTGGCTGTTGGTCTGGCCATTGCATCCTTTCCTTAGACATTTTCTTCTCTTTCCCTGGGCGGACTTGCCTTGACTGTTTGCCATTCATCATCCTTGACCAGGCGGACCTTGGCTTTTCTTTAGCCATCTCTCCTTTTGGCTAGGCGGACTTGGCTGATGGTCTGGCCATTGCCTCATTTGACTTAGACATTTCCAAGGGCGGACTTCAGCTATGACCTGTCCATTGCTCAGATTTTTGTGCCATTGATACTAGACTTAGAGCGGAATTGCTCAGATCTGTTGCCATTTAACTTCTTGGCTGAAGCTTCATTGACTGGTAAACTCCATTTTCACGCTGGTAAACTTCATACTCAGGCAGATTTCTAGTCTCCCCCATGATTGTTCAGTCATAAACTACCTTCACCATGATCAGATTGCCATGAATGCTCAGATTTTTTTACGAATTTCCAGATTTCTTGATGGATTTCATGAATTTTACCAATTTATTGATGAATTCATCATCTCATTCACCATTTTCTGTGCTCTTTACCAGATTTCTCTGTGATTTTCCAGAATTTCTCACCATTTTTGAACAAATTTTCCAGATTTTTGAACTTTTTATGTGATTTTCCAGATTTTGCCAAAATTTCAAAAAATCTTCGAATCGATTTTCTGAGAGTTTCGTTGCTCGTTTCGAACTTCTGAGTGCGTTTTCGAAACTCGTGGCCCTTCTAAAAATAGAAACTTTCTAAAAATAGAAATTTTCCAAAAATAGCAACTTTCCAAAAATAGACCCTAAAAAATAGGGATCCCAGAATTGCCCAAAAGTGCCAAAAAAGTAGGTCCTAAAAAATAGGGGGCCCGGGGTGAGAAACCCTAAAAACTTGGAGGCGTCGGATTTGACTGAAATGACAGTCGATCTTCGTCTCCCAGGCCTTCTAAGCATGATGGCGACGTTTGCACAGTGATCTAGGCTAAAACTCACTTGCTTGACTCGGGTGACCGTTCAAAACTCAAACTCCTCATTTGCAAAAAAGTCTGGTGATAAGCAATTTGTGATGCCAAGGCAAAACCAAAAGCAAAAAAAAAACGAAGGGTCCCCATTTGCAATGGGGCGATGTGTGAAAAGGTCACAACAGCTGCATATGAAATCACCTTCCATGAACAACCAGCAAGCTCTAAACTGAAAATAACATCAATTTCTCCAACAATGAAGCTCAATGTGCACTTCTGAATGAAGCACACTCTCAATCCACCATCTAGGGAACCATAGTTTCAAGCCCGAAGAATGTAGTAAATTTGCTAAGCTTTCCCTTAGCCGGATTCTAGATTTCAAACCAGCAGCATAACTTTACAATATTTTCCAAAGATAATCAGCTCTTCAAACAGCAGCAATATATAAGTTTCAATTGGCAAATGAAACACTTCAAATTCCAAGAAGTCGAATCACTTCAACTTCCAAGAGGGACGCCACCTTTAAGCATTTACTTTTTGAAATAATAAAACATTATTCAACTTTCCTTTTAGGCATCCATTTCCAAATTGCAACAATAAAGCATTTATTTAAATCATTAAATGCTCAACATGACCCTTTAATGACCCCTCTTAAAACATCATGAAGTTATTCAGCCTAGGCGTGGGGTACAACTGAAAAACATGAAATTGACTAAGTATAAAAACTCAGTCCATGGAGATAACCAAAACCAATGCCAATACTGAAACTGATGGCTAGCAAGATGACTTTAGCTGAACTACTCATGATGCCACTACCAAAATTAGACTTACTAAAAATAGCCAACTGCTATAAATAGTAAGTTCACATAAAAACAACAGAAAGCCAAACTGAACACTGAACTGCAAAGGATTGAACTGCTGCTAGACAGATACTACCAAAAGATAGACTTGCTAAAAATAGCAAACTGCTATAAATAGTAAGTCTGCAAAACATCCTCTGAATGCCAACTGAGTAGTATCTAAAAGAGGAAACCCCAGTTTTTTGCTTCAGCTTAGCCTATGGATTTCCGCAAATAGGCTAAATCCAAAAAAAGAGCGTATGGCCAAAATAGGGACATTACACATGTGTGGAAAGAAACACACGTACAAGTGCCCATTACGGAGTCTCTCAATGTGATGTCGTCATGGAGTCTCTCAACATGATGTCCACCATGGCTACTCCCATGTGTGGAAAAGCACAAGTACAAAGGGTTCATCACAGAGTCTCTCAACGTGATGTCGTCATGGAGTCTCTCAACATGACGTCTCATCTCAATCTCAGAGATGAACAAGGGCTCGCACCTCATATTTTCCGTCCTCAAAAATATACACTGACAACTTTCACCTCATATTTCTCCGTCTCAAAGAAATATACACTAACAAGGGCTTTCCTCATACTTCTTCAGAAAGTATACACTACAAGGGCTTTCACCTCATACTTCTCCGTCATAGAAATGTACACTAACAAGGGCTTTCACCTCATACTTCTCTGTGGAGAAATACACTAACAAGGGCTTTCACCTCATACTTCTCTATCACAGATAAATATACATTACAACAGATCTTCATGATGATGTGACTCCCTCAAGCTCCAAGTACTTGCATCAACCTCCGACCTCCTCGTCCAAGGTTGCCTCTGTTGGTTTGTCAGACTCCCTTGAATGTTATTTCCTCCTCTTCGAAGAAACTGATCGCAATCTATATAGGTTCTACCTCTGTAAGTGCCACCAACTCAATCCCATGGCTCCAAGCTATGACTCCATGCTTGTTCATTTCTCCAATCGGCATGACTTCCTCACAGGATGCCTCAAGCTCTTCCTCCCTCTTATGCTTCTCGGTCCGTCTTGAAAGCATTTTAGAGAGTTTAATAATAGTTCATAGAACTAAACCATCCCAAAGAGAAATACCAATGCTAGAATCATACATGATTCACTATCCCAATGTTATAGCATGAATTAATAACTACATAAAAAAATTCATAAACATTATTCAAACATGAAATACTTATCTCGTTGAAATCAAAATATCCTTAAGTGTTGCACTTAAACGCTTTTCAGGTCTGCACTTATCTTTCATGATCTTTGCACCTAAAGATTCAGATCTGAAATCATCATCCGAGAATTACATATGAACGTCTGCTTTTATATACAATTGCACTCAGGCCGACCACATTTCAATTCCAACTCCTCTCTGGTTGCCTTTCAAATGATGCATATCATACAGGCATAGATCACTGAAAAGATTGCAATATGCAGCTACCATGCAATGCTGCTACAAAATTCTTTTCCAAATTAAAATTCTTCTTTGACTCATCAATTCATGATTCTTCAATGACCACTAGATGCTAGTAACGTCCAATGCTGCATCCAGATTGAGTTAACCAATGATGGTGAACAAATCGTGATTTTCTCCAGCAATAGGATGCCAAGAGTGACAAATTCGATGAGCCCAAGATAAATGTGAATATCCTTCTAAGTGATTGGCAATGCTTCTAATGCGAATTGATTATTATAATCAATTCTTATGATATTGGTTCAACAGCTCCTATCATCGATTCCTTAATCCACAAAGCTCTTTGTCTTTTCCAATGATGACAAAATCAATTCTTGCAGGTATTTATGAAGTCGATCCTTTAACAGAAATCACGCCCCAAGGATAATCACGATTCCATCAATAAATTAGTTTTATCTAATTCAGTTTTCCCTTGGTCTTAGAATGAAGACTTGGCGGCTAGACTCTTGAAAAGATAAATTATATCGACCTTTAAGAACCTCCCGACCATTTCCAATTGTCTTTATTCTCCCTTAGATAAATAATCGATCATCTCTTTGTTGTATCTGCAGGCGCTAGCTGTTTGTTTCTTCCTTCAGTTTATCGATCTCCTCTAATCAAATTTTGACTCCACACATTGATCACAGCACTTCACAAAGAACTATAAATATTTCAATTTCCAAAATGATGCTCGAAGCATTGTCTTGACCGCTCACCCAAATCTGATCCAATTCTTTCTTAAACCTGGCTTTGATACCATGTTAGTTTTAGGATCAGAAATGAAATAAGCAGAAACACAGAATAATAAACAATAGAACACAGCAAATATCCTGGGAAAACCCTCCTTCTTGAGGGAGAAAAACCCAGCCACAAATATATCACTTATATATTGAATGAAAGAGCAGAAGTCTGCTTTACAACATGGCCAAACACTAGGCCAATCTGATGCAATGATAATAGCATCTCTCTAGATGCAAACATACAAGCAACAACGAATATTGATCTCCTTGAAGCAAATATCGATCTGCTGAATGAATGTGAACACCTGCTTGAAGTATGCGAACTTGTCTTGATAATATTATTGAATGCCAAATGAATGTGAGATGCCTTGTGTTTATACACTTCGATATGTCTTTTCATGAAGGGTCGGCTTCTTTCACCAAGTGAGACGGCTTCTCAAAATAAGATGTCTTTTTATTAAGTCGCCCTCAAAAATATAATTTATTATTTTGAAGTGAGGTGTCACTTCTCTAGTGTCGGCCTCATTAGATTCTTTTATATATTTCGAATTTTGTATGAGAAAGAAATCTCCTGCCGCTACTTACATCAACAATGGGAAGCCAGTTCACAAAAGTGGCAACTAATTAACAATTAATTTCCTCAAATGTAGGCAGCTAACTGAGCAACACTCCCTATAAACTGTCAATCCAAAATCATAGACAATCACTCCTAAGTGTAGCAATTAACTAGTCAATCCACCCTTTAATCAAGGGCGTTAACTGATAGACACTAATGACTCAACCAGTGCTTAACTAGAAGACAAAAATGCTCAGTCATTGCTCAACTGGAGGACAAAAGACTCAGTCACCTTATTCCTAGAATACCATGTACATTTCTAACTGAAAATTGAAAGGAACCACTGAATAATACACTGATAATCCATTCACTAAATAGTTGCGGATTGAAAAAGTGGACATGACATGGTTGAACAGTGAGTCTTGGTTTGTAAAATCTTCAAGCATCCTCAGGTGTCCCAAAAAACACGAGAAGTCCCAGAGATGTCCCTTTTTTCTATGACATTCCAGGGATGCCCCATAATTGTAGGAAAAGATATGGGAATGGCAAAGGGAGTGAGGGTGGAAGGGATATCTTGTCCTGAGGACATTGCCCAGACCCCTACGGAGCATTGAATTATAGTAAGTTCAATTAAACAATAATTTCTACCATTGCACACATCCAAATCATGTTAGCTGCATCTGTATTGCATTGTAAAGACACCTTGTCCACCTCAAGTTACATTTTAGTGGGTTACTTTAGATGCTATCATGCCAGTATAGTTCTTCTAACTCACTGGTAGTATGTAGCTAATCCAATCCATCACAAGAATCATATATGTGATTAATCTCTCCCATCATAACCTTTTGTGGGGTGAGTGTATTCTTCTTTTTGGCACAAACTCTCCTATAAAAGAAAACTTTGGCTTGTAATGCCATTGATGACCACAAGGCATTTTCATATAATTTTTGAAGATTTAAATGACAATAGTTCCAATAGTACACATGATATGTGTTCTCTCAATTATCTTCCAATTTACAAGTCTACTACTGTGTTGATATTCTTCAATTAATTCTTATATAATAAACCCTAAAGAAGACGTTTTCTTATCTCCCATTGTTGTATTCTCTTGTGTATATCATCATCACTTGTATTCCTACTCTCTATGTTGGAAAATAATACAATATCTCTATTTTTTTTATAATAATTGTTTCCTTCAACTGTTCCATAATGAAAAAACCCTTTCCCTATGTCAAGAATTATAAATGCAAGGAACTTACTTGTAAATGTCGTGGTAGAAGGCTTCCCAAGAGCTCTACAGGGATCTTCTCCAAAGCCTCTGACTGCACTGTGTGATTCGTAAAAGAAAAAACCTTCTTAACAATTTCCCAAGCTCTGTTCCATTCCACATTCTCCTCATCAACCAACATTCGCATTAATTCCGGTATTGCAATTGAAGGATGTGTATCATTCAGCTGCAGAGCTACCTGTAAACCATCATGAATTTTTAAATGAATATATTTTCTTCTGATTGATCATTTTAATACACAGTGAAATCAAGAAAATGAAAGGTGCATGTAAAGTGGAAATATATTGACTACTTAACTGTAACAGATCAAAGTACAAAGAGAAAGGAATGACTTGTATACTGATGAAGCTATTAACAACTAGTGCAGCAGTTCATAATCATATAGAAATATCAAACAAAAAATATCTTATCCGCCAATACTAATTTAATAACAAAAGCAGACACCATAGAATCAGAGTATCTAGAACATGTGATAGCACCTAGGATATAAAACAAAATAATCAATGATGTTTCCCTATTAATTTTAAAGCTACTTCAGAAACAAAAGGAGGAACAATTGTTACAAAGCCAAAGGGAAAGAGCAACAACCTTGTCAGGAAATTGATCAATGCTCTTATGAAAGTCCTTGAACCTCCTCATAATGTCTTGTAATGAAGCTGACACAAAGAAGTATTGTTGCTTCAGACGAAGTTCCTTTCCCTGCAACATCACCACATTCAATAGCTGGCCATGGCCTACATGCCTCTATATGCTGCACAAAAAAATGTGCAGCTCATTGCATGCATTCAACAGCTTGATTTCTATAAGTTTCTCCAATTGCAGAGAAAAGAAGTGAAACAATCCCTTTAAATTAAGGTTCAGTTACCAGGGTACAAGGAGTTGAGGGAAGCACTTACGAGGTGCATATGTAGTGCCCATGATTTAAAACAGAATTTTAAGGAAGAAACTTAGAGGCTTCTATGTGGATGTAAGGACTTAAGGGCATGATTTAGCTAAGCTCTTCATTCTATTAAAACGTCAATGGCATGTTTCACATCAGAACTTATCTTTTCCAACAGCATTGTCAGTGCATGATTTAGAATAGAAATCCAAAAAAAAATACCACGACAGGGTACCTTAGAAAATGTGAATTTGTTCTAACAATCCACTAAGCATGATGCCATGATGAATGACAAACATTTAAAAAACAAATTTATAGCTTACTTGAGATTAGCTCCCGAATATTATCTGCATGAAAGAAATTTTGATGAGATATAGCACCACTAAAACTCTACCTGATGGGAACGGTCGTCTGGGTACAAAACACTACTAATAGTCTCAGCCCGCTGCTTGTTGATTATAGCATTGATATAGTCTCCAGTGCTAACTGATTCTTGCTGTAGAAAAGATAGATGACAACAAGAGATAGATTTGAGTTTAATGGAAAATATTTTTATTTAATAGAATTAATATAATCTGTGGTACTCAACGATTCCATCTTTAGATAAGAGAAATGGATGCCAGAGAGAGACTTGAGTTTCATGAAAATAAAAAGTTTTAAAATAGCATTCATGCAGTTACGAGAACTAAATCACTACTGATTTAGAATAGAAAAAAGGCAGCACAAAAACATGAGTTTCACAGATACAATATTGTATTCAAAAGAAATGTAGGTGACAGATTCATTATGCATTATGCTATTTTTAATAACCAGCCATAACCAAAAAAATAAAATCTAAACCATCAGAAGGAACTTATTTCTACTTTGAAGTTGAACTAATAGAATGAAGTCATTTCTAATCATGCATCACATCTATAGAGAATATTACCAGGTTCTAAATGTGTATAAAATAGCATATAAAGTTTGAAAATGAAAAACTATAGCCAATACAGCCTACTAACGTCTAAAAGAAAGAAAACTAAAGCTTTGTAGAATACAATAGTCGTTGATAAACAACAACAAAAATTCTTTATTTTTTATTACATAAGTATATTTATTAATTATTAAGAAAAATTGAACTTTTTACAACAACCCAAGCCCTGTTCTCAACTTCGCATGGGTGATACTGATGGCTATAAACTGTGATTGATCTAATATCTTTCATAATAAGTTAATAACATCTCCAATAGGCCGTAAAAATGTCTGAGAACAATTGAGGCTATAAGTCACTACAGAAAAGACTATATGCATACATCAATATAGAATTGTGTAATGTCCCCTTTTGGGATTGTCCTAAATCTTACCCTAGAATCACTAAATCAATGTAGTTAGGGCTATGACTTACAAATTAAATGCTTTATGCCGGATAAACCTTGATTTATGTCCTGCAGCCATGTTAGATAATATCGGAATATAATTCATATAGTCAAACATATATAATAAATATCCTTATCTATCTGAACATATAATCAAACATGTATAATAAATATCCTTATCTATTTGAACAATATAATTACATAAGGCAAACTACATCATATTCATGGAAGTTCAATCATAATAGGGATTGGATGGGGAATATGATAAGTCCGCTCGAAGCTGTCCATCTAAGCCCAAGAGCACATATGTTATCCCTCTTGACCCCAAGAGGTAGACACGCAGTCCTTCAACCAAGGGTGGTGAGCTTATGGGATACACTTGTACCTGCTTTCCCTATCCATCCTTATCCATCCTACTTATGATTGAAACCCCTCAAGTCTATCCAACAACCAACCCATGTAAAAGTTGGGGAGTAGCTAGGAAACTAACTCAACCAACAACCCTTACAATGTCTTTCATTCATGTATATATAGCATACCTGTAATAACCCCTTCTCGTCAGTAATCAGCTCAGTTGCTCATCAGCCTATTCCGAAGGCCCGTAGGCTCGTTGAGGTGAAATTAGGGTTTCCATGCTTGGAGGTTCTGTGGAATTTCTTGGTGTTTACTATTTTTAGTAAATACTATGTTTGGCAGTGGTCCTGTTGGTAGTTCTTCAGCTTGTTCTTATCCTTGTTGGAGCAATTGGTATTTTTGGTTTTGTTCCCCAAAATGCAGTTTTGATGGTAGTTATTAATACAAGGCAAATAATGTTATGTTTCTTCATTGACCCCTCGCCACTTCCCGCCCCCCCCACTTGGCCTAAGGAGTTAACTTATGTTGTTTTAAAAGAGGGTCTTGAAGGGGTATGCCTTCATGAAGGAGATTATTATTTTTTAATAAAGTTTTATGTTGCCATGAGGTGGGACGCCACCCTTGGGAAATCATGAAATTTGGAAATTTGAAAAGTTTCTTCTGTGGCTGTTGGCGTGCCTTGAAGGGAAATTGAAGAGTTTTCTTCTTTTCTATAAAAATGAAGCTTTGCTCCAGCATTTGGTATCCATTGTTTATGCTAAAGTTATGTTGTCAAAATGTCATTGTGATTTCAACTTCGAGAAAAGCTTACCTCCTAGCCGTTTGCCCAATTTCGTGTTTGAAAGATAACACCTAGTTGGCTGTTTCCTGCTTCTCAAATCAGACTAGCAGATTGAACTCATTGATTGAAGAATTTTGGAGTTTTTTTATCAATTCGAAGTTGCTGGTTTCTACACAGCTGAAGGTCAATTTTACTTCCAGCACTTTGTATGATTTTAATTCTGTTATGGGTATTCAAGAATATTATTGCTAAGGTTGGGGTGACCCTTCCTAGTGAGTTTCAGATTTTTATTTGAAGTTTCTGATTTTTTCCTTGCCAAATTGCCCTTGCTAAGGGCCGTACCATTTCATGGACATTGGGAATTATGCAAAGAAATTAATAATTGTTTTTTGAAGCTGTTTTTCCATCATGACATGGGCGTCTATCCTCCAGAGGATCATTGCAATTGGTTTCACTCAATTCGGAGGTAAATTGATCAAATTATGAGTATTTCATTAATTCCCAGGTTGTTGGTTTATAGTTTCAGTTTGTTGGTTTTCATTATCAGACTTCAAAAAGATCAGATTTTGGTTTCATTTCCAGTGTTTGAGAGCTTTGCAATTTGAGAGAATCATTCTTCACATGTTGGCATTATTCTACCATTGCAATACTAGTAATTTGCAGAGTATTTGATTGTAAGGTTGTGAATTAGTAGTACTAATCCAACCATTTGTTATTGCTGCATTTACTTGTACTTTTCTTAAGCCAACATTAATTACCCCTGGATGGTTTACCGCCAGTGTGGAGAATAAACTTGTAACTCTCATTGTACCCACTGAAAAGTGGAGAATCCCCACTCAAGAGTGGATGCCCACCGCAGCGGATGAATTAGATAGTTTGAAACTTTCATGGCTGGTTATCCACCTAAGTTCATTTGAATTTTGTAACAAGTACTCCGCCATAAGTTAGCACCTCGCCTTTCAAGGGATCTTGAGTGCACATTCTTGGAGTTTAGTTTATCTCCAGTTTCTAGTTGTATTCAATTTTTGTATCAAGTT